>QLIY01001721.1:1881-26543 GCA_003260075.1 Phallusia mammillata
TCGAATCACAAGCACCGTTGCCTGCCTCGTATGCTGCACATGTCAGCTTCGTAGTAGGGGATCGCCAGATTGACCAGTATCAGATAAGATGATAAATGCATAACTGGGATCAGCCCTGAAGCGTCTATGCAGACCAGCGATCACGGCACACTCATATGTAAATCACAGTACGCAGTTAAAGGGTTAATCCCTTGCTATACTCAAAAGCATTAGAAAACCAACTTGCCAGGGCAAAAAGATGGCTGGTGGAGAAAGTATCCTCCCTACGAGCATCTACCAATCATTCATCTGGTTTAGCTATGAAATACAACGCTGGTGCGGATGAAGAAGGCGACAGAGTGATTGTGATCATTGAGTAAAAACAAAACAATCTTAATAAACACTAGTAAATATTCAACAAAAAGTTGTTGCAGTTTTTTATGTTTTAAATCACGTTGTACTTGATCTGATTGTCATCATCTGATTGTGTTAATATATATTACGTTTGCAAACCTTTACTTTAAAAAACTAGGTTGTCATTTTGATTGAGTCATGGTTTTAACTAAGTGCTATGTTGTAAAGGAATGTTGCAGACATGACAAGCAAAGAATTTCAGAGAATAATCAAGATTTTAGAATCCGAAAAGTAATGTTACTTACACGTAAAGAAATGCAGTCGACCGGTTAAGCAAAATTCCAAGCTTTCTAACAGATATGCACACAAATATCCACATTTTGTAAAAGCATTAAGATTATGTGAAACTTGTACTTGTTTAGAGTGAACGATTGGCGATGCGAATATTTGTGTATTGGAGGAACCAATAATCCAGGTTATCCAAACTTTGATGACGCCAATGTTTTTACAAGTAAATTATCTTTTAGTTGAGCTGAACATTTGTTTTGTTTCAAAAACATTTCGTCATCAATAAAGATTGGATCGAATTACTAAACACATATGTAGCGACCTAAATCCTATTAGTTTATTTGATTAGAGTGTGGGCTAATTAGCACTGACAATTGATAGGTCCTATGCACCAACAGACAGGTCGCTGGTGAGTTCTACTTTATCGCTGTAATGAGTCTGACTTTGGAATATGCCTACAACAAAACAGAACTGCTTTCTAATTACTATAGGATGTATTTACAAGATGTTAATTCTAAATTAGTTTCATCAAACACATGATTCGATTGTTACGCAAGTAAGACACGACACCAACAAGAACTGGACTTCGGTAGCAAATCAATAGGTTATATACACAGAAAATGCCTCGCACAAGGCCTCCCAAAAATGTCGACCTCACTTGGGAAATCGTGCAGTCCTAACAAAGCGATTACTAAAAGAAATCGCAATTTACTCAATTAAATGAGGTACGAGTGACTTAAAGAAACGGGAATAGTTAGCGAAAATACAACGAGCCAGCGCTTAGGTCAGCTATGCAGCGATGCGTAAAAGTCGTATGAGCGCCAAATATGTACTTGTCCGACACTGGCCTTGCACATAAAAATTTCCATTAAGGCACCGTGTAAAAACATCGCGTGCGATGCGGCCGTGTCTTCAAAACAAGAGTTTGAATAACAGCGCAGTAAGACCATTTTACCCATCCCATGGCTTAAAACATTCCGATTGCAATGACGTAAATGACTTAATGGGAACCCAAATGTTATGACGTCATTCGATTGTCATATCGGCATAAATGCGTTGTTACGAATGTAACACTTATGAAATAAGAAACTATCACCATGCGATTGATGAGTCTGTAAAACAAACTTTATTACCAGGGCAGTTTATTGTTAGTGTGCAATGAAACACATTTATCAACAACATGCCATAACACACATAAATCTAAGAAAAAAAATCTGTTCGTAGTTTCCTCTTCTGCTTGTGTTACTCATTTGAAGGTTTTCTTTTATAACTTATTTTTCACAGATTAAAACAGTTGTTTTATTTCTGCATTATTTACTAACAATTTTTAGGCATTTATCTGGCTTAAAAACATACAGGAGACGAAAGAATTGCTGAGAAAGATTTCGTCAATCAGTTTATTTCAATCAGTTCGTTTCCGTAGTTTTTTTATTGCATGTTTTGCAACAAATCGCAGTTGTTGCTGACTTAATAATATTGTTACAAATAGTAAACGCTTCACTTGCAGCGGCTTACTGAACTCTTTGCCGTTCTTCGCTTGATTTGTTTCACAAGAAAATGTAGCGACAAGCTTAATTCACACAGTTTTGTTATGTTTTGCATTATATGCGCGCTGATTTTAAATTGATGTTGAATTGCAAGATATGAACAATATCTATAATAATGCAAAATCACTAAAGGTTGATTTGTTGTTTTATGCACAATTGCTTGAAACTTTGACAACATTAAACTCTGGAAGTCTTTATTGAACGCAAACTGGTTACGTATAATGAACCAAAAGCAATATTTACAAAACTAAACATTTCGAATACGAGTCTCATATTTTTTTGATATTTTCTCTTGAATTATCTGAAACAACAGCAAAAATATTGACAAACGTTTCACAACACCATTTTATGCAAGCGGTTTCCGTCTAAATGGGGTCGTTTCCTGGGGTAACAAAGTCTGTTCCAACAGAGTTCCATACGTTTATGCCAAAAATAAGCGCTGTACGACCCTGGATAAAAATCAATTCTGTTTAAGAATCCAACGTTGGTTCTGCTGACGACACCTTAATTGTACATTTTTTTGGATTTATTGATTGAGATTCTGTAAATATTTTTCATGAATAAACATGATGTATGTGTATAATTTATATTGTTTTAAAGCAGGCGTGCAACCTGCGACTCGCGGGCCAAATGCGACCAATTAATCAAAGGTTGTTGATGTCCGCAGAGACGGTTGGATTTCAAAAGTACTGAAAAAATAATCGAACTATTTTTGAGCAGATCAATGCGCTCGGTGCCATTTTTACGACCTGATTACATGCGTCGTCTGCCAACGGATCGGATTAAGCCTCAAGCCGGCTTGAGATTTGATCCGTTGCAGCGTCCTATTTACATGCGCATGGCGCAAGGGTCGATCCGCTTCGACTTGTAAAGTGAACTTACCCCAGAAACAGTAATTTATTTTGCTTTGTTGGTCAAAAAGGCGTTGTTTAAAGCAAATCACAGCGTGGCAATTATGCACCTTTGTTTATGATAAGACAAGAAATGCTTCACTATTTAGATCATTTTGTGAAAAAAAAAACAAGCTGTTAAGTCAAGAAAGCAGTCTTCATGTATTGTATTTGTCAACTAAAATGCCAACAATTGTTTCTTTTGTAAATTGTAGTTGAGTTTCAGAAGTTGCTGGGGTTTCCTGTAGTTATAAAGTTTAATTCTGAGTATTTCACTGTGAATCTGTTTTCAGCAAGTTTGTTGGATATGAAGCATAATGACATTAAACAAGGTTGGGAAAAAAGCCATTACATTATGTACCAACTAAACATTTCCTGCAGAAGACATTGTAGGTGTCAGTAAAGTTAGGTTTGTTGGTATTTCTGACTGCTTTTATAAATCACTACAAATATTACTTGAAAATTGTATTAAAACAAAACATGTATAAACTTTGGTCACAAAAAGGTAAAGTAAAGTTGCAACAACAATGTATAAAATACTGTTTCGTCAGGTACATTTATGGTTTTATTCATTCACCAAGTAAAACATGTATTTTTAGTTGCAAATCTTTTGACACTATCAAGAGGATGATGGTAATGCTATGTCATAATGTACAACAGACCTTAAAGAAGTACTTAATTTTTTTTAAATCTCAATATCCTTGCTTCTATGTTTGATAAAGTTTGAAATTAAAAAATAAATTTTACTCTTTACACGTAAGACATATATATCTGAACCTACACCAATGAGTACTGGTCAAAAAGCGGAAGGACACAACAACATTAATACATTTACAGCATCATGGTGCCTAATTAAAATACAGTCACCACATCAGTTATCATTTTATCACTGTTTTGTGTGTTTGGTGTTCTATTGTGTGAATACTGATATGATATTTCATTTAGTTGCTGCATCTTTCTACAATTGTCTTTTCATGGACTCCACCATTGCCTTTCTGCTGGTGTCTTGTTCACTTTCATTCCCAAATAAATCCGAAAATGTATCATGTTCTTGTGTTGATGTTTGTCCTACAAAGTAATATGTGATTGTGAATACAGTACATAGTAATAGGTGGTGCCTTAGTATCATTACAAAATAGCCACATGTTATTATGTAGGTATTAGTCCTACACAATAAAACATAACATGTGAATGTGGAAAGCAGTTAAAACCAACAGTACATTGGGTGATGCCTTAGTATCAATACAAAATAGCCACACAATTTTGTCACACTGTATAAATTTTGTTACAGTTATTTATAAATCACATTTACATGCTTTGTGGTGTTGTGTGGTGAAATAGTTATAACATGCAACTATTGTTCATACTCACTTGTATTGCAAATTCATCAGAATATAGTTTCTTAATTTCATCAAAAATGTCCACTTACTTGGATGCTGTTGTGGCATTTCTGCAAAACTGGATTTAAATAATTTTACACTTAACAGAGAAACATGTCTTCTGTATAGCAAAACCAGCATTGAGCAAACCTTGTAACTAGTTTTCCTGAAAGATGTATGTTTTGGAACAAGACTACATTTACATGTCATACTCGAGTCTCGACCATTTGTTAGGCATTTAAATGTCATAATACTAACCAGAGAATTTTCTGAAGGGTTTTTACATCTGCTAACATCATTGTCACTACCATACTGTATATTAAGTACATAAACTGAAGCAAAACAGCAAATTAACATGCCCCCCCCCCTCTAGTTGGTCAACCTGCCAGCAATGGGCCTGACAACAAGCCGACTATTTCCCGTTGAACATTTTGCCTGATCGGCAATTTACACCCTAAGTCTATTTCTACAAAATATTTTCCAATGCAAAGCAAATAAACTGGCAAATAATCTATTTTTACCATACAACTAACCTGACAACACAGCAAACGCGCCTTTGCAAGAAGGCGGATTAAGCACGAAACGGATCAAACCACCTAGTCGGGGCGGATTGAGCGTGAAGCGGATTCAATCCGTTTCAGCGGCAAAAACGAGAGAAGCGGATTGACGAAACGGATTCGAATCCGTTTCAAGCGTCCATGTAAACAGGGTTAATGATGCGGTTAAAATCAAAGGAGAATTTTACTTATTAACTCCATACAGTCATATTTGGCATGCAAGTAATATTACTATGATGTAGCGACCTCACTATCGTGTTCGCCTATGCGCATCGAAGCGTGCTATTTTCCTTTTTCTTTTATTTGCCATTGTCTCTTAACGCCGATTTCGCGTTGCTCTACCTCTTAACACGTTTCTAACATGACTCGGACATGGCGCCGCTGCTAAATAAAGCTTCGACCGCTTCAATGTGTTATATAAAGGTGCAGTCCGCGATCTAATTATGGCGATTGTGTTTGGCCCCAGAGTGAAAAAGGTTGCACACCTGTGGTGTATGTCATTAAGTTATATTATATTATTTTTATTTTTCAATTTATCAACTATTCGGACTGTGACACACAGTTTGCTTTATCCTGCCGAATTTGGTTATCTTACAAATATTTTAATTTATCTGTTACAGGGATGCAAGACCTTTTTGCGATCCTTGTTTTGCCAACGGCCACCAAGTGTCCGCTTGATTTTGTTTAAAACCTTTTGACTTACAGAAATTGGTTTATATCATATATACACCATTTAATGACGACTAAAAAGCCAGGTTACATTTTAATATGTTGTACAGGTGGAGCTAAACAGTCTAAAGATAAGCATCAACTCCTTATGATGTCACCATCTATACTGTGACGATTGTGGTGCCTGATTTTTCGCATTGTTTGCACACAATAGACGTACAAAATGGCGGACACATATGGCTGACACATATGGCTACTAGGGTGGTAATACTCTTTCCAGCCACACAAAATCTAGGCAAAACAGTTTGAAGCCGTCTTTACGGCCGCAGGTTATGCACCCCTGATGATCTAGTATTAGCGAGAGTCAACTCACTAACACATCTAGAAAGTCCAAAAATGCTACAATACAAATTGGTTTTAATCTGTTCTTGCTTATTACACACCTAAGGGTTTCTGTAACGTATTTGGTGATTTTAAAAAATATCCTAGCAATTTTTATGCCGAAGTTCACAAACACGGAGCAAGGGGCCATTAAATGACTTCGAGTATCAATAAAAGTTCAACATTTTTGCTTGTAATTTAATATTTTTTATATTATTTTCAACGCATATAAATATTTAAAACGTATAATATTTTTAACCATTAAATCAGACGCAGACTTTTTTTTATTTTTCACGGGGTTCGAACCCAGGACACACTCTTGCGGCTGTAAAACACAATCTCGTACTGGTCTCACTTTAAACCGCATAAAACACACATTTGCAACACCTACTTGAATTTATTACTTAACAATGAAATAACAACAAAATTTAAGTTTTGTATAACGCGCTGCGTGAAAAAAATAGACAAACAACACCAACATAAATGTTAATTGTGATTTAGATGGAAGCTGGAAAAAAAATGGGTTATGTAAATTTGGGTTAGTTTAACAAAAACCTGAAAAAAGCTACGGTACTGCGATATTTGTCGGTGCGATCATTTAACTTGGATTAATTAACAAAGTCTTTAGTTTTAATCATTTTTTCGCAGAAACAGACGTGTAAATATTTTATTGTTTCTACAAAACAACTTGAAAGTTAATTTACAGGCGACAGAACGGCATAGGGACTGAATTACTCTCATAAGTTGTCCACATTCCCGTGACAGACGCAGACCGTGTATTTTTCCTCACAACGCATGCGACACCAGGGTGGGTGTTAGGATAGCTGCTGCTATACCATCGTGTGTAAATACTACCACCTTTGGAACTCACCGCATTTCCATTCTAAACAAACCAACGTTAATTTGCTACAACATGAAACCAGCTAATCTAAGTATTCGTAAACAGGCTTACTAAAAAAATTTGTTTGTGCTAAACATCTAGTAATAAAAATAAATGTTTGTGCTAAACATCTAGTAAAAAAATAAAAAAGTCTCTATGTCAACCAATGTGGCTCCGTAGAAACTACAAACATTTGCAGCTGCCGGCTTTCCATCGTTAGCGTTCCATGTAGCAACAATCCACGGTAGCCAGTAGCAATGTTCTCTGTACATGACTCCAGTACATATTCTTTTTTCTGCAAATAGAATAAAAATTTCAACTTTACAAATAATGGCTTTGTTAGAGTGGCGAATTTATGTTTTTTTTGTGTGTGTCAATGTTTTACATTTGAGGTAATTCGACTTTTAGATCAAGTTTATTTGCACGAAATTGCTCCAAACGCTGAAAATATTTGCTAGCTTTAACTGTCAAATGTTCAAGACGTCAAATATGTAACTGTTTGTCAGTGAATGCAGGGCACTAAACGCTAAAGTTTAAAACATAGATGTTACGCCTAAATTCCGGACGACAGATGAGAAAAGAAAAATTCAGCCTACGGTTGGATTCGAACCCACGACAAGAGTCTTTCCGGGACTCGTGCTTGATTAACTGGGCTACACAGGCTCAGTAAAGAACCCGCCCTGAGGATTTGATATGTGAGGATTGTACGTAAGAAACACTGATGTTTGCGAGGAAAACTATATGCGTGCCGTTAAAGCTGTAATTCTGCCACCGTATATTTCTGAGAAAGTCACTAGTGACAGAAAAAGTTACAGAATTATTGCATATTTTCTTACTCTCGATTTAAAGCATTATTTGAAAGAATTTTTATTACCAATTTTAGTGTAATTGCATAGCAATTATTAAATGTATTGGAATAATATAGTTTTGTAAATACGTTTTTTTTAATTTAAGCAAATATTTTGCTGTCTATTCCACAAATAAAATTCGGACCACAGTTTAAATTTTCTATGTTATCAATAACAGAAAACATTACCTGAAAGTCTTACCATTAATTATTTTATGTATACGTTTGTCGATTCTGGTCCAATTCACCAAAGGCTGGGGTTCAACCGGCCCAGGTGGTCCTTCTGGGCCCTGCAAGCCTCGTTCACCCCTTCCACCTTTGACCCCTTGCATTCCTGGGCCCCCAGGTTGACGTTGCTCACCTTCATAGCCGGGCGGTCCGCGTTTACCTGGCCGACCTGGAGATCCTCTTAGTGTTGACTGGTTCAAAGAACTTGAAGGTTGTTGCTCAAACAAACTGCCAAGCGCCCGACAAACTAAATACTTTTGCTGGTGGTTGTCATGACAATTTGACGCACCAATAATTGTCAAGAGAAAAGCCAGCTTAGGTAACAAGTACATCCCGTCCGAAGACTAAAAGCAACTGATTAATTTCGGTGACTTCAAGGCATATATAAATGGAAAATCTGCCTCAAGAAAAAAGACTCCTTTTTCAAAAACGGCTCTCGTGCTGTCACCATGAAAGCCGATGTTAAACAATCGCCCATTCATTCGACTACTGGCATTGACTGTGTTTGTTTTATGACGTCAGCGCATTTGGAGGGAGAACTTGTAAATAATTTCGACAAAGCGACCCCAGTCTTCCACTCTGCATATATCTCTGAATCATTTGTGTTTCTTGGTATTTTGCAAGCTAACACTACTGCAAGTTCAAATGTCAAAATGTCTGCTACAAAAATAGTGAAAGTCAAAGTTGTGTGAATGATGGGAAAATATTGCAGTGTGTCATGAACTTGAATAAACGGCTTAAACCGTGTGAAAATTAAAGGCTACGAAGCAATATTAAAATATAGATGACTTGGTTACTAAAATCGGCGAAACCAAAGATTTTTTAGGCGACCTAACTTTGGGAAACACTGCTGTATACAAACCAAAAAAGAAACTTTATAAAGTTAACAAAAATATATCATACACAAAATTTAAGCAGATCGCCTGCTGATTTAACAAACAAAGTTGCATTTGATCCCCGCATGCAGTTCAAGATTTATCGAGTGTTACGTAATTGAGCAAAAATAATTTCTTGGTTTCTGTGTTTCATCAGGCAAACTGCAAATAAGCCAGAAAACGTTGCGCTACCTCAAAAATGTGGGTAAACATGAGTTGCAAAGGACACCGTAACAAACAGTGACTTGCTTCATGACAAACTGACACGTAATAACATCGCGGTAACCGATAATTTGTTGGAAAGACAATCGCTTATTCATGCATCTGCCTGAGTAGCCGCTTTGTTCATCACAGTGGGACGAGGTGAACCTGTAAACAGCTCGTGTAGACAAAGCACCAATGTTCCACCGCAAATGTCACACAAAGGTTTCGCTTTCCTCGGCACATATGACGTAAGGTGTATCGTGTGTGCTGATATGTCTGATGCATTAGAACAGGGGTGTCCAACCTTTTGGGTGTCCAAAGGGCCACATGCGGTTTACGAATAATTGCGAGGGCCACTTGAGTGTTTACTGCTAATTTTTAATCTTACAAATAGCTGTCTTATAATTTCTAATTAAAATCCACACACCGCAATTCTGATCTCCTCGTTTAAAAATCTAAGAACAATAAAAATTTAACGTTCAACTGGTGTTAAGCTAAACAAAATACTAGTTAACAGAATTTTTAGCTCTTCCGGCAGTTTTTTATTGTAATGTGCCAACGTTTCGATGTCCCATACGAAACACCTTCATCAGGGTAATGACATACATTCCAACAATAAGTTATTATAAAGCGAAAAGGGCGGCGAAACACACACAAAAAAGGGCGGTAGAAAAAACGCAGTGCGCACCAATGGTCGTGTGATAACACCTGGCTCAATGGTGCAAAAGCGACCGATAAGTTATCGGCATTAGAACGTCCGTTTTAACGTTCATCGTGTTGGTGTGAGAATGTATGTTCCACGACTCCAGGAAACCTCGCTTGTGAAAATCGGTTTCGAAATACTAGTTGTTGTTTCAAGAACTGGTGGACGAAACGCCTGTTCAGTATTTTCCAGCAATAAACATTCAAAGATATAGTAAAGTTCCCAAAATTTTTACCACACGTCGACATTTCAATGTAAAGTATGACACTGTTTTTCTCTTACAAGTTTGGCAATATTCGGCGAGATGGCTTATGTAGCAATGTGAAGCGACTTTTCCGTATGGTTGTCCGAAATTATTGATCTTACAGGACCCCCCCCCCCACCTTTCTTGTAATACTCTGTTGGCGTTACTAGCTTTTCGGTTTGGCGTAATTTATATCACTGCAGAGTGCGGAAGATAGTTCACTGCTAAATGCGTTATGCGCGGGTCTCTGATTATTATCAGATGGACCTCAAAAAGGCAAGGAATATTTCTGACTGACTCTTAAAGCACGAGTTTAATTGTGGACGCAACAATGTAGAAATTGTGATGCGTAACGATGTGTATTATGATGTAATAAAGGTAACTTGAACATTTGTGTATTACTCCATTAAGAAATAAATAAAGCAAACAATGAATGCCAATTTGAATGAAAGTTCGCCATAAATTATGTAGGCGATTAGGTTAATAATAAAAGTTATTTCGAAAAATACCACGCGGGCCACTGAAAACCTTACTGCGGGCCACGGATTGGACACCCCTGCATTAGAATCTACATTTAAGTTTGTGTTGTCTTGTTTGTGAAAATAAAACGTTTGTAAAACTGATAAGCTTGGTTGTGCTTTTATACACCTAGTAAGAATGAGTTCAATTCAAGGACGCTTATCCAAACTTTGAAGCAACAAATAAACAAACAATAAGTTTGGCGCTTGCTTCTCATCGCTGCTATATAAAATTGTCTGTAATATTTACAAGTTTGTGTTTTATTCTCATTTGCGAGCATGTTGCAGTAAGTTTAATTTTGAAATAAATTCATGTCCGTTAAATTAGTTTCAACATATGCTGCAGGCTGTTACATTAAAACCGACGTTTTTCTCCAATCGACCATTGTGAAAGTTAAGACTCTGCGATTTATATTCATTTAACTCATCCCCCCCCCCTTCTCAAACTTTTTCATTATTTTTTCAAAACGGTCTCTTTGCCATTATGCCGAGATCTCGCGGTCCTTAAGCCTGAATGTGTATCTTAGCAAAATAAAAATTGATTTGCAGAATTTTAGCTAGTTATGCAAATTGCGCATTACAAACTAAAACGTTATAATGCCTGCTGCAAAAATGGTGATATGTCAAAGGTGTGTGAATTACCAAAAAAATACTTAATGTGCCATAAACTGCAGAAAATAATATTAAAAAGTAGATGGCTTCGTTACAGAAATCGGCGACCCCCAAAATTTTTCAGGCAATCCAACTTTGGGAAACTCTATAAAGTTAACAAAAGTATATGATAAAGAAAATTTAAGCAGATCGCCTGCTGACTGGACGAAACAAAGTTGCATTTGACCCCTGCATGCATTTCTCGAGTGTTACGTAATTGAGCAAAAATAATTTCTTGGTTCCTGTGTTGCATCAGGCAAACTGCAAATAAGCCAGAAAATGTTGCGCTACCTCAAATTTGTGGGTAAACATGAGTTGAAAAAGGTCGCCGTAACAAACCGTGACTTGCTTCATGACAAACTGACACGTGATGACATCACGGTAACCGATAATTTGTTGGAAAGACAATCGCTTATTCAATGACGTAATGTATATCGTGAGTGCTGATATAACTGATGGATTTGAATCTGCATTCAAATTTGTGTTGTTTTGTTTGTGAAAATAAAGCGTTTGTAAAACTAATAATCTTGGTTGTGCTTCTATACACCCGAAAAAATAAGTGTTAGTATGATACAATTTTGTAAAGCTGATCCAAACTTTAGCATTTTCAGCATCGCATAATATGTTTTCAGACATGAATTTGCTCGCTTGAATACGTCTGCAGCGCGTCTGGCTGAAACGGAACTACGTAACCGCAGCTTTCCCTGGCTGCAGACGTATTGAAGCGAGCAAATGTCAATTCTCCATACATACGCTATGCTATAGGAACTTCTCCTCAAAACAATCCTGCTGGCCTAAATGGGGCGGAGAAGTAAAAACGGGGTCGTGCTGTGGCTATGTTGTCCGGGAATTTTATTCCCTGGCAGGTCCTACCATGACGAACAGACACGGCAGCGCCAGTTAATGACTGAACGCAGGCCAACCTTAGCAGGCAATGGTAAAATCCTGAATTTGCGACAGGATGGATGTGAATAGGCAGCAAATGAATGTGTTATAAACGGATCAATGGTGTCTATGTCACTGGATGTTAAACGGAAGAGGTCAAGTAGACCCAACGACAAACATCAAACAGTTCGGACAGAGAACTACCGCAACCCACTCTAGTAGTAGCGCACACAAGTGGTTTTCAGCTAACGATAGACCAAAATAAAAGAAGCTTAAACCATAAATTCATAACGCCTCGATCGTCGTGCGGGTCAGCAAGGATCGCGTACTGGAGTTTCTGCTCTGGCTCCGGATGTCGAAAAATATGCTACAGAGCACGAAAACGAAAGCAAAAATAACAATAACCGTCTACTTGCAAGCAAACACTCGCTTAATATGTCAACATACAATGTAAGAACTTTTCAACCAGCTCATCAGATACCAGAACTCAACGCAACTGCAATCAAATATCAAATAGATGTGATCAATGTGCAAGAACATAGATTGTATCAAGATGACTTGAAATTAAACTACCTTGATTTTGGAAAAGGTTGGACATTCGTTTCTGCTTCAGCTACAAAGAATGCAGGAAATTCAACAATCTGATGAGTGGGAATATTATTAAGCCAACGTGCCATGTAATCTCTGAACAGCGTCGAAAAAAATAAGCGCACGAGTATTAGTGGCGACCTTTAATGGGATCCTGTCCCGAGCATCATATCGTGCTGCAGTCCAATCAACACTGCCGAAGAGCAAGATATAATAGATTGTTATGACGATCTTTCATCACTCATCAGATCCATACCAAAACACAACATAATTATTGTCGGTGGTGATTTCAATGTACAATTAAGCAAGAACCAATGCCACAGATTCACATACTATACTACATCAAATAGAAATGGAGAACACCTGGAACACTTCATAATTGAAAATGATCTGATAGTGTTAACACTCGTTTTCAAAAAAAGATGGGAAAACTCTGGACGTTCACATATCCCAATGGGCACAACGTGCAACTGGACTACATGATTATAAATAAGAAATTGATCAATAGTGTCAAGAACTGCGAAGCATACCACACAAGGGGTGGTATATCCTCTGATCATCACATGGTCACAATGAATATTAAACTCAGTCTGCGTACAAATAAGAAAAGATCTAAGCCAAATATAAAATACAAATGGGAGCTACTACTTGAAAATGTGGATCTTTGAAACCAATTCAGCCTTGCAGTGAGAAATCGCTACGATGTATTACAAATGGATGGTGGCAATAAAAACATCGATGTAGCAGTCGCGTATAAAAACTTTGTCAAAGCCCACAATGAAACTGCTGAATCACTGATACCAAAAACAGGGAAAGCGAAACATAATCTACCATGGGAAAATGAACTCAGGCTAAAAGAAGAGAAGTCAGCAAACTGGCACAAATTAAAAACAAAAATGCTAATAAAAAACATCAGAAAACATAAAGTTGCTCAGAAAGAGCTCGAAGATACATACCTCAAAGAACAACATAAGTACCTACAGTCACAAATCGATAAGATCACAAAAGCTACCGAAAACAAACAATCCACGCTTGCATGGCAAACAGTCAATGACATTTCAGGCAGGAAAAGAGCTACCAAGGCCAAGATCAAAGCAAACAGCCAAGACGAACGACTGCGAAAATGGAAGTACCATTTCCAAAACCTGCTAGGCAAACAACCTATAGTAACAGATGCATCAAAAATGAATCTGATTCCGAGCTACAGCTAACAATAAAAACTGGCCCATTTAATAAAAAGGAATTGGAACCGGTTTTGAAGAAACTTAAAAACAGGAAAGCTTCCGGTCTTGACCAAATTCCACCAGAAGNTCAAAAAAGATTCTGATTCCGAGCTACAGCTAACAATAAAAACTGGTCAATTTAATAAAAATGTAAAATTGAAACCGGTCTTGAAGAAACTCAAAATCAGGAAAGCTTTCGTCCTTCCAAATTCCACCTGAGGTTTGGAAAACCGGCAAGTTCAATGATATCCTCCTCTACTACTGTAATGAAGTGTATAATGGCAATACGATTCAGACATGGACTGAAAGCTGTATACTACCCTTTCCGAAGAAAGGCGATCTCAGTCAAACCAATAATTATAGAGAAATCTCACTCACTCCGATAGCAGCAAAAGTCTACATTATGTTGCTCAGCCGAATTCAACCAGAAATGGAAAAAATCTCAGGAGAAATCAAAATGGATTCAGAAAAAAGAGCTCAATAGTCAGTCAAATCCTGACGGTGAGAAGAATCATAGAAGGTGTGAAAGCAAGGCAACTGCCGGCAACTTTATTGTTTGTGGACTTCTCCAGAGCATTCGATTCGGTCCACAAAGAAAAGACGGAGAAGATTCTATTGGCATATGGAATCCCTGAAGAAATCATTGCAGCCATAATGATTATGTACAAGAACACTAAGGCCATGGAGCGCTCTCCCAACGGAGACACCGATTTTTTCGAAATTCAATCTGGTGTGTTACAAGGTAACACTCTGGCTCCATTCCTATTTGTTATCTGTCTGGACTACGTGTTAAAACACTCTATTGATCAACATAGTGAATATGGTCTAACATTAGCACCAGCAAGAAGCAGACGCCATCCAGCAAGAAAGATCACCGATGCCGGCTACGCTGATGATATCGCTTTGTTATCAGACAGTAATGCTAATGCCCAAAAGCTACTTCGTCTTTTGGAAGAGTCAGCTGCTATGATTGGACTGCATACGAATGCAAACAAAACAGAATATATTTGCTATTATCAAAAGGGGCAAATAGAAACATCGAAGAGAACAATTCTCAAGCAGGTAGATGATTTCGAATGTCTGGGTAGCCAAATTGCCACGACAGGAAAAGATGTGCTCATTAGAATAGCAAAGGCTTGGCATGCACTTAATCGGCTAAGAACTATTTGGGAATCAGCACTGTCTGAACAACTTAAAAAAAACTTTTTCAGAGCCTTGGTAGAAACTGTACTGCTCTATGGATCATCAGCTTGGACGCTAACAAGAAAACTGGACAAAAAAGCTACATGGAACATACACACGAATGGCCCATGCTGTCTTAAACATTAACTGGAAGACCCATCCACCCAATAAGCTTCTATACGGTAACTTGTCTAAACTATCATCAGTGATAAAAGAAAGAAGAATGAGATATGCTGAACATTGCCACAGAAGTAAAGGAGAAGTCATAAGTGATCTGATTTTATGGACACCAACGCAAGGAAGAGCTAGACCCGGCCGACCCTGCAAGACGTACATACAACAGTTGGCCGAGGAAGCTGGTATTCGGCCCGAAGATCTAAGCGGTGCAATGGCAGACAGGGAGGTGTGGAGGAGCATAGTCAGTTTGGCCCGGGCAACTAGCCCGATATGATGATGAACCGAACCTGTCTAAGGTCCAAAGGTTTTAGCAAGCAGGTGCGGTAGTTGATTTGACAGTTGTACATATTCACGTTGAGCAAATACCTAAAGTTGAGTTGCCTCCATTTTATCATTGCTTTGGCATCGTTCCAACCGCACCCGCAATAACATTACTTGTGTGGTTCACACATGCAAAAACGTCGCCCACTTTTGTCGTAGTCAAAGCAAAGTCGTTTAAAATGTTCTGATTCAAATAGATTATGTTTTTGGATCAATAAATTTTTTGTGGAAAATAGGATTCTGTGTATAGTTACAAAATATTTGAACATAACAGTAGTTTTTTGGGGGTTGCAAGTGACTTTCTTCCATTCAAGTATGTTTACGTAGCCACAACTTATGTTTTTGGCGTAATGACAATTTCACCTTTCCTCTGTATATAGATGCTCCGATCATATGGTAGTCGCAAATCCTATCTAAAAGTGCTGATTTTTGTTAAACTTCATCTACCAATTTAAAAAAAAAATTCTGTGCACTTTTAACAGTTGATGACATTATTATTAATGTGCTTTCTGTAAATTAGCATGGTAGCTGGATATCTACTTTAAGAATAAAAAACCTGTTTATTTACTGACAGAAAAAGGGTGTTGTCGACCACGTTACAACATGATATTTATCTATACATGACAGTACATGAATTTTATTACACACATGCATTTCAATCAATACAGTAATTCCTAACCAACAATAAAATAGTATTGTAGAATTAGGTAATAAATAGATTGTATTAAAAAAGTAGAGAGAAAAATAGGAGTAATCTATAAGTACCATTTGGTTTTGGTCTGTAAATCTAAACGGCGCAATCGTTCTTCATCTGACATCGTAATGCTTAGTCCATAACCATCCACATCATCAGGATCGCTACACTGTAACCTAAAAATTACATTTTTTGTTCCAAAATAGACCAAAAGCTATGAATGCGGTTCAACCTTTAGCACAATGATACAATGCAATTATGATTTTGTTTACCTTTGGATGCCTTTTTTCTGTCTGAATGTTGCATAGCCATCATCATCGAGTGTCTGTTATAAATAGTCATTCATACATTTTGGCAAAATTGAAAACTTAGGCATTAATTTCAAACACTTTAAAAGTTCGGTTTTGGGTGAATTTTAACAAAAGTCTGGCTTAAACCAAAGCATCATATTAGGCCAATATGTTTCAGCAAATCAAAACTTAGGTGCACTTCTAGTTGGGTATTTTTTACACATATGCAAAAGCATAACAAACGAACTTTCAAGGGTCTATTTGCTATTTGATCCTTTTAAGGTGATGTGCTTACTGGATATTACAAGTTTGTAATTACTTGATGAGTAGCTAAACCAATAAAACTAACTTCAGTAAACTAAACCCATACTCCTAAAATCTTTTGACTACCTTCTGTAATTATTCATGCATTTGTTTGTTGCAGTGTTAGCTATACATTTAACCGTCTACTAGATTTAACTGGTTTTAAAGAATGTAGTAGGCCATTCAACACATATTTTAACTATAAACAAACTTTATAGTCTTCTTTCTTAACCAAATGGGTGGAACAAATCCCTATTAGGTAGAAATGAACAAATACAGATAACAACTTGGCCCAGTTTAGAGGTGTTAGGACTGCATGCTATTGAAACGATATCAAAAGGTCATTAAACAGTGGTTTAGCGCAGGGGTGTCAAACTCGTGGGTTTCGGGGGCCACATTGCAGTTTAGAAATTATGCCGAGGGCCGCATGTAATTTTCAAACTAGATCCTTATTTCACCAACATCCGCCAATTACCTGCTGTTTTTTGTTTTAAAATTACAGATGTAAAGAAATAGGTTTATATCATCTATATACCATCTATTGACGCCCCAAAAGCCCAGAATAATTTCCAACTTGATGCACAGATTGAGCTGCACAGTGTTCAAATCGGTTTTAGCTGTTAATTTCGTCATAATCTATATTGTGACGCTAAAGGTACTTGTTTTTTCGCATTGTTTGCACACAGTAGGCCTACAAAAGTCTGACGCATATGGCTGCTAGGCTGGTAATACTCTTGGCTGCTAGGCTGGTAATACTTTTCAGTAACACAAAAACAATTAATTATAATTAGATACAAGTCTGGCAAAATACTACAATTGTTGTTGAGTGTTTGTGGGCCGCATTGGACGGCTTCGTGGGCCGCATGCGGCCCGCGGGCCGCGAGTTTGACACCCCTGAACTATATAACACAATGATTACAAGCCTGAAGAGAAGTGACTTGTATCGGTCTTATCGATGATTTTTGAGCAACATTCGTATTTTAAAGGTTCTTTTAGTGTGGCTCCACAGTTTAAACAAAGTATTCGTTTTTCACTAACTAACTGCAAAAAAAACTGTTGTACTCACCATAAAGAAAAATGCACATGCCATGAGATATGTTACATTGTATGGTTCAATAGATTGTNAAGGGGCAAATAGAAACATCGAAGAGAACAATTCTCAAGCAGGTAGATCTGGGTAGTCTGGGTAGCCGCATTGCCACGACAGAAAAATATGTCCTCATTAAAATAGCAAAGGCTTGGCGTGCACTTAATCGGCTAAGAACTATTTGGGAATCAGTACTGTCTGAACAACTTAAAAAAAACTTTTTCAGAGCCGTGGTATGAACTGTACTGCTCTATGGATCATCAGCTTGGACGCTAACAAGAAAATTGGAAAAGAAGCTAGATGGAACCTACACACGAATGTTCCGTGCCGTCTTAAACATTAACTGGAAGACCGATCCACCCAATAAGCTTCTATACGGCAACTTGTCTAAACTANNNNCCGCCAAATGTTAGTAAATTTTAAAGAGAATGTTAGTAACGCTGAATAGTATTATGAGCACAGCCGACGAGTTTTAAAAAATACCGCGGGTGCGACTTGCCGATACCTATACCATGTGCAGTATCTGTACCCGTACCATACTTTGGAACTAAACACAGATACTTTTTAGTGCTTAGCGTGTTGTTTCTGCCACGTTATTATGCAAATCGTCACTTGAGACAAATTCTTCGTTCGATAAAAGTAAACGCTATTCACGTTTTCAAATACAGCCCACTTTGCACTGTTGACGCCAAAACTTTGGTCACTTTGGATCGAGTTTGGGTCGTTGCAGTACATTGCAAACGGACATTAAACAAGGCTTTAGAATCGTTAACATAGACCCCCACAACACTTAAAGATGGATACTAGAAGCGGCTCGCTTTGTTTAATGTTGGCGCAAGGAAATTATTTCCAAAAAAACGTAGTGTAGCCTATGTTGCAACACATGCTTGTTTATTTTGAAACAATTACAATTGTAGCGTTTCAACCAATGTTTGTCCATACAAAGTGATAACAAACGTACACTGTAAAAAAAATTGGGTACCTGAAATCACAAATTTGGGTATTACGGCTTGAAACCCAAAAAAATTTGCCAAATATACCCAAATAAATTGGGTAATTAGCAAAAAAAGTTTGGGTTTGGGGCAAACCCAACTTTCGATACCCAAAATTTGTGGTAAAAAGACGTTTTACCCAAATAAACTAATTGGGTTAGTAAACAAATTACCCAACATGGACAACATATTTTTTCTCTAAAAGTGTATTTATTATTTTGTTTACCATCGCATCAAACATGTATCACTATTTCACTGATAATGCTCATGGACTGTTGCCGGTCTTCTCAAGTATAAATTTTGGACAAACAAATTGCTCAAAACTACCAAATGGTGAATGCAAAGACAGTGGATTGGGATAGATAAGATTTGCTGGTCAAACATACAGTTTGATAGAATCATTTTCGGTCTCGTTCAAATATGCAGTACGGTAATTTAAAACTTCAAGTGTAATCAAAAATACAGCTTAAATTTTTAAAAGGCGCCAAAATAAAGTCTGTTACGTCACGTGACTGATTTACGCGCGAAACGGCTTAAGTGGCAAAGCCCAGTAGCCCACGTTTGCTCGTGCGTATGGGCTGCGGTGGCAAGGCAAATTTGTGTGTTTCTCCAGGAGTAAATAGTTTGGTTGGTTTAGTATGCAAGTTATAAAACCTGTTTTGTTCAATTAGGTGAAATCCAAACAAGCTTTTAGTAAGAGTTTCTTAAACGACTGACTAAGAGGAAAATAAGCATGTCTTCTAATACTGCTTTCTGTCCCGAGATGGAACAAATGTTCCGCAATACCCTAATATATGAAAATGTTGAATCTTCAGAAATTGATGCTGTGCACAATGCATTTCAAGGTATGTTTTTAACACTAAAGAAATATGTCTGATGCAAAAACTGTTAGTGTATTAGGTTTAGAAAAATGATATGAAGTCCATCTCAAATGAAGTTATAACTTTAAATGTGCAGATGCAAAAATCGACAAACGAGCAATGATGATTATTCCAAGTGTAGATGTGCTTGTGAAACTGTTGCCAAATGTAGCCTGTGGCTATATCTGCTGAAGATCTATGCAGCTTTCCAGACCATACCTAGTCAGTTACATAAAGATGAGTCAGTGTCTAGTGTAGCAAGTTGTACTGACACAGACCCCTCATCAAGTTTTGAAGAGCAGCCAATGACCCCCCCCCCCCCCCCCCCCCCCCCCCCCCCCCCCCCCCCCCCCCCCCCCCCCCCCCCCCCCCCCCCCCCCCCCCCCCCCCCCCCCTTCTACTGATCGTATTATGATGACAAATCTAAACTCAATAGTACATTTATGTGGTAGGTAAAATGAAGATTTTAATGATGATAGCATATTTTAATTTGTAGCCAAAAATCAACTGCTTTAGCATTGTTTGTGCAAAGTGTATAAATAATGTTTTAGATGCTGCAAACAGAGATGGAAAAGGCTAGCATTTTGATATGGCAGAAACCTATGATTTCAGTAAGCATATAATTGTGTCAGAAAACCTTTACACCCAAAATCTTAAGAAAAGAATGGCTAGCATTATTTACTTATGAAGAGGTGAGCTAAGCTCAGTGATGTTCTGCAATTTTGCAATAGCCATTATTTAATAATTGTTTTCAGATGAAAAGAGAGTTTTCCAGAAGTACCACATGGTTTGGAGAAACTGACCTTCTTCATGAAAGTAATTGAGTATGCACTATGCATGTGCTTCAAGAAAGTCAGTTTATGGAAAAAATATATTGCCGAAACTTCCTACTCAAGAGCCATATCCTATAGGTTGGTTTCTTTTCATACTTTTTCTGTTTCCTAAATGTCTACACACAGCATGAATAAGGTATGCTTGAAATTAATCTGATAGTGTACAAATGGCATCACTAACAAATTACTTCACCATTAATTTAGTGGTGTTTGTGTTACAATAGCATACTGAGCTTTGTAGCTTGTGTTAACAGGCTATTATATTTCATGTATATGTTGTATTTTTTAAGTGTACTTTAAACATTTTTAGAAACTGTTACTGTCATTGGAATATGGTTGTTATGCTGTATGCTGGGAAGCAACAGAAAACAAGAATGCTTCACTCATAAATACATCATTGATCTTTGTCGGTAAGGATGTTATTGTCTATTTTGTCTTTAAAAAAATGATTGCACATTATACCAGGTGGCAGTGAGCTTAAACACACAATTTTGTAACATCCGGTTAATTGTTTCACCATTAACTCTTTACATTAACATGTTTTACAGGAAAACAACACATGTGCTGATATCTATCATGAGGTCACTGACCGCCCACAACCACTCTTAATGATCTACGGACCTTCATAGTCCCAAAAAGTATCTTGTTTTTTTGTGAAAATGAACCGGTTTTAGAAGTGCAAAACGTAAATCAAGCGATTATAGCTATATTTGCTAAATGTTATATCATTAACTATGAATATTGTCCACATGTCTTGCGAGCTCTGCAGTTATTGCAAATATACTGGCTAAAAATTGATTGCCCCAATGTTTACAGTAGTGTAAAGGAATTTGCTTATGTATCTCTCTATACCGTAAATCCAAACACAACTATAAAACGATGATTAATCCTGAAAAGATTTTTTTGTTGCTTAGTTCTTTGGACATTTGGTTTTTGGCTATTGTCATTGTTAACATGTACTGTATGCTGTTGCATGTATTCTTTCCTTGTGTTTGTACCACTTTGATTGTGGTGTTTTAATAAAAGTTTGCACATTTACCTTCCGCAATGAAGTTACTCAGTAATGGCAACATTAATTTAGTACCCAATTCAAAAACTAGGATCCAAAATACCCCTCAATGGAGACTCATTCAACCCAACAATGTCATTGGGTAGACTTTACCCAAAGAAGGTTTGTTGGGTCGTAATTACCCAACAATATTTGTTGGGTGACCCCACGAACGAACCCAATTTCCTCCTTGACAAAAACCCAACAGTTTTGGGTACTGTTGACCCAATTTTTTTTACAGTGTATTTGCACACAGCTGAAAATATACTATGTTTTAATATTTTGGGCAAAATCAGAGGTGCACAACCTGCGGCCGTATGGCCACATGTGGCCGCGGAGACGAGTTTGTGCGGCCGTGACCATGTATAATACGTGCACTGGCGGCCGTGACGTAACTAAAACTATTTTGCCAAATATTTCGATTTTTATACTGCTAAAAACAGATTTCTTGAGATGGGAATAAAGATTACCAGCCTAGTAACCATTTTTATCCGCTATAAACCAAATTCTTCACACCAGTTATTTTAAAACAAAAACAAGCAAGCAATTGGGGGCTGTTGGTGAAATGCTATGCGGCCCCATAAGATTAAGAACTTTTCAATGCGGTCTTTGCACTGAAAAGTTTGCCCGCCCCTGGCATAGAGTCTATACTACAAACATAAATTAATAACTGGGATCAGCCCTGAAGCGTCTATGCAGAGCACCGATCACAGCACACTCATACAAATCATAGTACGCCAGGCCCATTGAAGGCACCATACCGAATCATCCAGTCACCAAGCATTCACACACGTGACAAGGAGGCTGGAAAAATCTATGTGGTAATGTTGGTGACCGGCTAAGTCGGTATGGCAAGGCGTAGGCTGGAAAAATCTAGCCTGCGGTGGGATTTGAACCCACGACAGAAGTCTTTCCGGGACTCGCGCTCTATTTGAACTGACAAATAAATTTGAATACCATATCGTTTGCTGTATGTCACATAGAAGTGGAATTCATCTGCAACGCCCACAATAGAACTGTACAACACAACATATTCATCACACTATTATTTTGGATGGAAAATTCGTGAAGCTGTATCCAACACAATTTTTGGTTACACAATGGTTGCAAGGTAAACATTTGTGGCAGGCTAAATGTTAAGTGTAAAACTAATACAGACATTGTAATATTTTGCATTATATTTAAATTTTATTTACACGTTTTAGGAAAAATTCTACTTCGATACCTAAAGCAGAGATCAACGCAGTTATCTACTATATGTTGGAAATTATTTCAGAGGATGACAACTTTTGTGAGTACAAAAAGTTGGAA
The DNA here is from genome assembly GCA_003260075.1 of Phallusia mammillata. Lineage (NCBI taxonomy): Eukaryota > Metazoa > Chordata > Ascidiacea > Phlebobranchia > Ascidiidae > Phallusia > Phallusia mammillata. Next base: position 24,870 of record QLIY01001721.1, read on the forward strand.
ATAGCCTATGCCGTCTAAATGTATTTTTTGTTTTGTTAACGAACGATTTTACTACGAGTTAATGCGCATTGTTTACATTTTTGATTGAATTGCTGTGTAAATAAGACTTCATGAATTTTTTTCAAATCTAATTTTTAGTTACCAATGAGTAACATAAATCTTGTTAAACGCTTTTACAACATTTTAAGTTTTTTTCGTTTAAGGTCCCTATTGCTCTTATGGCGAACATGGAATTTCAGTACCAGTTCAATTTTCCACCGGAAACGATTTAGTGGTTAACTCGATGCTGCCACCAAGTGTAAAACCTCTACCGACCGGTTGCGTTCAGTTTCGTGCTTATGGAAGAACTGGGAGCGTCTACGCAATGTGTCCTGCTGTTAACTAAGCAAGACTGATGTTTCAACATTTCAACCTCTATCGTACATACAAACGTTTGTTTATTGGAATTTGCGGAATATTTATTTTTATTTTACAAGTTGTAATTTGTTAAGGGTGAACGATTGGCGGAGTGAATTTGTGTGTATTGGAGGAATGAAGAATCCAGATACATCCTACTTGGATGACTGCAATGATTTTGCAAGTAAATTTCCATTTAATGCCCATGCCCATTGAACATTTTTAACTTGTAAACTTGTGAATTAAACCTAGATTGGAACGGAATGCCGAACACTATAGTCCAAGAAGTTACTCCAGTTGATTATTCTCATTCTCAGAGAGATTTGGATTCAACAATTATGATATTTTATCGCTAAACACGATGAGTTAACCAACTGTAAATTGTTTTAAATCGCGTTATTGCCTGTTTTTTGCATGGCTGAATTTATGTACGTATACAAATGCTAAAAAACAAGAAGTACTTACCGACAAGTGGTCACGTGTTTGATCAATGCAAAATAACAGCTTCAGTATACCAAGTGTAATTGCTTGTTCAACACGCATGCAAAAACGATTCCATATTTAACATTGAAAACAGCAGTTATGCCGTCAGAAATGTGACGTCATATTTTTCCATTAGTTCCTGTGTCTAACAAGGTTTGTGTTGAACCGTTTTTAATTTTGTATTGCCATGCAGGTTTTGCCATAGTTATTAATATATTCTTGCATAAACAACATTTGTGACCGAACGCGTATAAATTAAAACTTCGGTGTACATGTTAAACCGGCTAAAAGTTATCATCTACTGCATGTTAAAACGATAATTTAGAATAAATATAGAGTAATTACCAGTCTGTTACGTTTTGTGGTTGGTATTGCAAGCAAATAGTCAGGCGGTTCTGCAACTTGTTTGTCAGTTGATTTTAAGTTCTCCGTCAGAGTTTTGGGGCACATAACATCAAAAAGAACCAGTAGCTCGCATTAAACGAACAAGTTTGTGTGGTATATTAAAATAAAACAAACTACACTTGGAACCAACTAGCAACTCCTGCTAAACATGTTGTTGGAAATGTTGTATTGATTAATAGACGGGGGTTGTTTGTTTTGCTTCCCACAGTAGAAGTAGGGGAGACCGGGGATACTTCGGACGCGGGGATACTTCGGACCAGGTATATGACGTCACAGTAGAGCATCGTGATAGCATTTTTAACAAATCTTCATGCTTTCATTACAAAGCAGCATACTGTTTGGGAGCATGCGTAGTTCAACCGATTAGTAAAAATTAAAAAAAGTTAGTTT
>QLIY01001722.1:0-13107 GCA_003260075.1 Phallusia mammillata
ATGGAAAGGGTGGACCACAAGCTAATCAAGTTTACCGGCTTATCAGTGGTGCTACGGGTATATTAGCTAACGTTAGTGACAAGTGAATTACAAGCATAATCCCCATAAGCTATACGCACCGTTTTTTTTTAATTTATTAGCCTGTTAGAAATGTTGAGCTACGCAAAACATATTACATGGGCGGTCGTTGATCGAAATCTAACATTAATTAACACGATTTTCAGGAAGTCAGAAAGGACGTGTGTATGCCCAGACATATGTTAATCAATACATAAACTGGTATGTGGCCACAGTTGTATCATCTAAAGTTGTTCATAGCGGTCCTCAGTGCATTCAGAGAGCAATGTATGCCCAAAGCTAAAAACAGACAAAAATTGAAAAGAACGTTGACGTGACGACTTGTATTGATTTTAGTAAATACGCAGTACGTAGAATAAGTATTAGGGGTAAAGTGCTTAAGTAAACAATGTTTTTTTTTTTCGCATACACTAAACATACTATTCAAAATTGGTTACCAATCGCAAAATCAAACTCTTTCTGGTACAGTGCATTTGACCGATTTGGGATGCTGGGAAGATCAATCAGATCGTGCCATGATAAAGTTAAACGATGTGTTACTTTATGATAATTACAAACGTCGCAACATGTCCAAGGCCAAGTGTACACAAGTCGCCTACAAGCAAGGTTTTCGGGTGATAGGTTTACAGCATGGAGGAGCCTGTTTTGGTGGAAATGATGAAAGCTACAAAATATATGGACCGAGTCTAGCGTGTGAAGGAGACGGCCTCGGGGGACCATGGGGCAACCAAGTGTACCAAATCAAGATCGTCGAAGAAGAATTAGCTCTGAAGTAAAATAAGATCAACTGGTAAATTGGAACAACTTGTAGACAAAACATAAAACTTTGAAACACTTGATCACATCAAAACTGTCGTTGTTGTTGTTGGAGGCTGGCCTATTCTATAAATCGTCTTGAATAAGAATGACGTACCAATGATTATTGAGTGTACTGTGATCGCTGGTTTTGCTCATTGTGCAACGAGCTGCAAACTAAAGTTTCTTAAAAAAACAAAACATTTATTCGTTTTTGCTTACAAGTGATAGGTTGTGCATGATAGGTCGTTCGCACTTGATATCCACAAATAAAGCGACATTAAGTAACTAACCAATTTTGTGACATCTATTCATATTCTACATGAGTTGACTTTATTTCGCTTGTCAAAAGACAACATAGTGACATAAAGACACTAAACGATCACAAAGCCGGAAATAGCTGCGCAACGTTGAAACGTTATGGGGCGCAAAACAGTGGAGTACACAATTGGTGGATAATTGCTAAACGCGCTGCAGCTACACCGTATTATAAACCTTATTGTGATGGGCGCTCACAAGAGAATGAGTTTGGTGCAATGTGAGTAAAACACGACTAGAAGAGGAAACATTGGTGGAACCAGTCGAATAGACCCTAGAAACGAACCACTGGGGCCAGGGAAAAGAGGGTGTGGTTTTATGCAGAAAAAGTAGCTTATAGTAACTAACATCTGAAGAGAAATAATATATAGAAAAACAATTCTTGTCCACGAAGCCTACTATAGTACTATGACTATGATACGAGTTGAGTTTGAGTTTTTTTCGCCAAAGATATACACCACAACAACAGAAGTACAGCCATGACCTTGTTTACTAATCGTTGCAGGAGGTTAATAGTTCACTTATTTTGTAACCTGAAACCTAACAAATTCGGGGACTGTCACAAGTCTATTCAAAAGCATGAACTTTTCAACTGCGATACAATTGATATAATCGTTTTACAAAATCCTGACTAATGTGCGAACCCGGTTTTAGGTGCCACAGTGAAAAATATATGACTCAACCTGTTTGGAACGTTGTGTCGACATTTGTAGGTTTTTATTTTTTAGCAAGAAAAACGGCAAATGAGCAAGAGTTGTGTGCAACGTTGATCAATTCAAACAAAAACTTTTTGTCTTTTACGACAGCTGCATACGATAATCTTGGATGCTGGGCGGGCAAACTTAGAATTATTGCGACAGCAAACGCAGAGGGCAGTCCAGTGTTTAACGGAGAAAGTTACAAAAAACGGGAACTGGCGATTCCTGAAGCTTTCAAAACATTCTTTCTTCCCACTAGTAATTTAACCAGTATAACAACCAGACAAAAACAGTTTGGTTATCTTAAACCTTTTTGTGGCAGTAGTGTTGCCCAGCAATCTATTAAGTTCTCAGGTCCATTACATTGGACAAACCTTAATATCAAGAAAGTACCACGGTCTAAAAGTGCTTTCACATGTTACATAAAGTCACTCTTAATAGAAAATCAAAATACTTGTTTTGATCTTTGTGGAACACCCGAATTAGACCTCAAATTGTTCTAATGCAGTTTGGCACAAACCTTCACCCAGTAATTTAGTGTTTCCAGTTCAATACTGGAAAAACAAACCCACTACATACACATTTACAAACATGGACAACTATTTTTGGAGTGCGGATGATGCATCNTCGTCATCTTATACAATGATTGTAGGAAATACCTAAACCTTCATATGCTTTATGTGTCTAATCAACATTGGTTTATATCGATAAATAATAATATTAATAATACATGGTCGCTACTCACAAACCAAGTCGCGTTGCCGTTAGCGCCCCTCGTTTCTTCAACGAGATTCCAACCTCTCAGGCCCGCTTTTTTACCAGGTACAGCTGCTCCGTTTTTTACCGCTGCCCTCCACCTGTTAGTATCATTTTAGCGTATTTTCAACCGCTAGGTTTTTGCAGCTGTGTCCTGTGTTTGTCGTGCCATTGTATCGTCATAACTTACTATGCTTGTCGCGTTCAAGTGCACGTGAACAAAATAAAATACGATACGATACGATTAATAAATGCGCAAGAGTAGCAGTTAATACTTCAAGCACAATATTCGACATACACGTACATACCTATTGGGCTTCGAATTTAGATTCCAAACTTATCTTGTGTATATTCATACTTGTTTAATTGATAGATTTTCATCGTCGCTAATCGGTATAGTAATTAACAACAAGATACAGTGTTTTAAAACGACAGGGCATACAGGGCATTCGGTACACTCGGTGCATATCTTATCAGTCAAATAGGCTTCCAGCATTGAAAAAAGCAGTAAAAGTAGTAGTGTAACGGATCCAAAATGTTCGGGCCAAAACCGAAAATTAGGACAAATAGCCGAATGTCTGCCAAACTTGAAAATGGCGGGCAAAAGTCATCACTGGTCACAACCAAAGTCTGTATGAAACACAAGTTGCCTAACCCATTGTTACGCAATAAATCCCATGAAACTTATTTTGTGTCCAAAATGATACAGCGGGTACAGGAAGTTGAGTTGAGTTTATTTCGCTCGGTGAAAAAATCGTAGTAACACAATTGCACTAAAATATTCACCTTGCCGGAGATAGCTGCGCAATGTTGAGACGTTAAAAAGCGCGACAAAATAGAGGGCACAGTTGGTGGGGATATGAGAAACGCGCTGCAGCTACACCGTTATTATAAGCGTTATGTGACGGGGACTCACATCAGAGGGTGAGGTTGGCGCATTAGGACGTCAAGACTGGGGGTGAAACGTTGGTGGAACCAGTCAGGTTGGGACCTAATCTAACCATCCGTGTTAGGGAAAGAGGGTGGGGTTCGACAGGAAAAGAAACCACCAAAAGAAACCCTGCCGGATAGTTTCGAGCGCCGGAAGAAAGGGTACAGAACACACATTGTGATTGAAGAAAACACATAAGTTGTCTGATTTTAAACTGGAGAGCTTAAACGGAGATTACAAAGTGGAGAGCTTCACCGCGAATTTAATTCGCCAAATTGAATGCAAATTTCGGGTTCTAACATTTCAACTTACTATTACAAGCTAAAATTGTTCATGTAAACTTCAAATTCGTGCATTATCACGCTGTTATCAATTGTTCGAACCCAAAAGTTTTTATTCGACTTGGCCTATCAAATTCGCGTTAAAGCCAACCAGTATGCAAAATCAGACAATTAATATTTTTTCCTAGCTGTTAATTTGGACACAAAATGGCGTCCATACGGCTCTATCGCTTAACAATGGGTTGGACTAGTTTTGTTTTATGTATACTTTCATTACTTTGGTCACAACTAAAGAAAAAAACATGACAGATAACAAACACTCAATTGTTCTGCTGTGCAATCAGTCACTGCTCTTTCAGAAGCTCGCACTTTTATTTGTTTTGCAGAAAAGTGGAAAATGCTCGACAGCGGACAACGCTGGTTCAAGATACCAAAAAAAATGTATGGAGCATCCGAAGGCCTGGTGAAAGAGAGGACCACGAGTTAATCAAGTTTACCGGCTTATCAAGTGTTGCTACGGGTATATTACATATTTGTCTGGTTTCGTCGCTATTGCCTTGTTACTTGCCTACTGTAGAAATGTTTAAGATTAGAAGCATATACAAAATTTGTAGCCTACAAGCAAGTTCTTTAGCTGATAGGTTTGCAGAATAGGGGCGCTTGCTGGGGTGGAAATGATGAAAGCTACAAAACGTACAGACCGAGCATAGGTTCCGAGCTACACGGCCTCGGAGGAAAATGGGCCAAGAAAGTTTACCAAATTAAGATCATTAGAGAACAACTCTTTAGTACAAAATGCAATCATATTGACTACATTTTTTTCAGGCCTGGAAATACAGTTATTTTGTTCGAATCCCATTCCAGAAAAGAATTTTCCAGTCTCTGACTTACCTCCAGTCCAATCACTGTAAACCAAGTCCCTTTTAGTGTCTCTTTAAATACTCAATGTAGCTTATGACTTTACTTACTACAGTCAGAAATTCTGCTGAATATACTTAGGCTACAAGTCCTACACTTCCTTCCAAGGGAATGGCCAAATGTAATAGACAGGCATCCAAAAGGCACATTTAAAGAAATAGCGACTGGAGCAAAATAGGCAAAAACAGTTTGGCCACTTGTACATTATTGCACAAAAAATGTTCAGTAAGGGCTTAGCCTCTTAGGCAACACATTGGCTTCAAGGGAGTAAAATAAACCATCAATTGCAAAGCCAGCTTGTCATTTTGTCAATCAGCTTCAGTATCACATGACAAGCTTTTTCACATATTTCATACTGTGAAAAATCCAAGTTGTACTGTAGCCTATTTAAACCGTTTTACTATTTCTAGTGGAATTATGTACACAGAGGAATGTGTGCAACTAGTCAAACAACAGTTGCTAAAAGCTTCAATCATACAATAAAAATCAATTACAATATATATACTAAATACCCAATTGTTGTAGCCTAAGCCATACATTATCTAAAAAGTTTGCTACTGTGTGCAAAGTATTCTTGATTAACAGTACAGTATGCAAATATATAAAATATATCTATTAAGCACCAAAAACTAAAAAAAGATAACAGAAGCTCGTCCATCACAGTGTTTGGAAAATATCACCAATAGTTCCATGGGGGATGGTGAACCACCATTCTGTTAGTATAGTTTACTGGCAAATTGATAATTGCTGCTGGAAGATTGTGACTTTTTAAGGACTCTGTAGTCATTTTCCTACAAAACAAATGAAATTTGATATGTTCGTTTCATTTGTAACCCGAGTTGGCATAAAATCGCCTAAATGTTTGATGCCCACAAGGGCCACAATCAGTGCACTATGAGGTGGCCTTGCAAGTTAATAAATCAACCAGAATCAATTTCTTTCTTGATGATAAGGACATAGATATGATGAGAAAAACCTTGTGAGCACAAGTTTGTTGCAAGTCAAGAAATTGTAACACACTCAATTGTATGCTATTCAACAATATTTACTAACAAGCACACAATAAAAACAAACAAATTTAACCTTATCTGAAAATGAAAAAAAATGCATGTGTATTTTTGTAAAAAATGCATAAAACCTTACACACTATGGTTTTTGTCTATCTTACAGGCATTGTGCTTTGGTAGTAAATACAATTTCTTACCCATCTTTTCCCAGCATAAAGTATGACGGTATCCCAACCCTCCTGTTAGTTTCATCTCGTACCAAGTCAATCCACTGGTCAATATCATCATGTTTGTTGTCCATAAAAATAACAGATACTGCTCCATACAATTCAGCATTGACAGCTTTGGTCATAAATGAACACTCCCTGTAAATTAAGCCAACAGAAATGTTTGAGATGCTACCTCAGGTGTATTATGCAGTAAACCTCACTTATACCGGATTCAGGCATTTTGGATCTTCGCTATATTGGACAAAACTTGATATAAATGAGTTTTATTGTGGTAAGACTTAAACAATTCGACATCGGTTAATCCGGATCTCCGCCTAATCCGGACAAATGTTTTTGGTCAAAACTGGTGCAGATTAACCAAGGTTTACTGTATTGACAAATTTTGCTCCTACAGCAGTCTTCAGTTAAGATGAACATAAATTCATAACTGGGATCAGCCCTGAAGCGTCTATGCAGACCAGCGATCACGGCACACACATATATAAATCACAGTACGCCAGGCCCATTGAAAGCGCTATACCGAATCAGCAGTCTTATTGCAAAATAACCAGTGTTTCAACATCCTGTTTTACAAGCTTGAATGATAACATACTACATTATAGTAAAATTGTTTTTCTAAAAGCACAAACAGTCCTGACTGCACCACAAATCCACTAAATACTGGCAATTATATGACAAGACAACTTAAGTTTAAGGAACAAAAAGAACCAATAACAATGTTTACTTGACACTGCAATACATTATTTCTAATATGTATTTTATAATATATAATATTTTTTTACCCAAATAAATTTTGACATTTTGGGCCACAAAACCATACAAACTAACTACAGCCAAAAAATTCAAACAAACAACAATCAGCTCATCATAGAAATATGTACTTACCCACGTTCTATTAGTGCTACATGACCTCTTAAAAGTTGTCCGTTTTCAATTAAGCGACCACAAGCATGTGGGGGGTTCGTTGCAATCAATCTAATGTTGCGTAATTGACTGGAAAACGTGTCGCTGAAATCTCGAGCTTGTCGTATTTTGTATGTGTACGCTACATCCTCTGGGTACACAACGTCAAGATAGAGCTGCTCATTTAATCCATATCCTGAAATTTAACAGGAGCATAATGTTTCAGCAAAGATTCTGTCAACTGTTTATGATTCATATTAATCTGCTTTTTGAAAAAAGAAAAACTGTGAAGTCAAGAGAATTAATTTTAGATGTTATATTCAGTGGTGGGATCCAAATTTTTTGTCAGTCGGTTCTATCACAAAAGTCATATTTTTCAGCCGGTGCTGTTACAAAAAGTCCATTGACAGTAACCATTAATTTTAACCGGTGCGCTGATCCTATAAAATTTTGTAAGACGGTTCTACAGAACCGCTGAATCCCACCACTGGTTATATTGAACACCATCAACCAATATCGATAACAATACTACATCTACATAAAAAACACAGCCATTAACCAGTACAGGGTACAGGTTGGTTACCAAAACACACAAAAATTAAATTAAATTCTTTACCTGTTACCGATGATGTCCAGGAAAGCAAATTTGTCCTGATAGCCAGGAACAGGAAAGTGTAAAGTTTCAAAAGTTCCTTGTTTGTGAGCCACATCAACTTGAAATCTGTCAGCTAACAATCGACACACAATGTTTTTAGGGACTAAACAGTTTGTGGTTTTATGTTACGTATATATTTAAAACAGTATGTTACTATGTGTCAGATTGAGTTCAAAGTCTAATGTCAACCTGCAAAAAACTAAACATTTTAATGAGTTGTTTCAAAAACACACAACTGAACATGAATCCATTGCAAAATTGTGGACTTCGAACAAGCTTACAGTCACATTTTGCATGTTTAGTACATAAAGGATATTCATGGTCGCAAATTTGTAAAGCATCCTCATTGTGAAAGAAAACTGACAGGGAAAATTGTGAAATACATTAAAACATTATGCACCAAAATAATGGACTATAAAGGAAGTGTGTAGACCAGGGATAATGCAAAAGAAGCATGAGTTATCAGCAGCTTTCAAATTGTAACAAAAAGTAAAATATTAAAGCCTAAGAATACAAATCACCTTTTATGTATACAGTATGACATTCTTAATGTGCATAAATTTGCATTCTTGTTTTTTATTGATAATATATACCTCACCCATTCAAAATGGCTTTAAGCAGAAATGCGTCAAAAATCAAGACATGGTTGGTGGTTTGTAGCTTAGTGGTAACACCAAACTATATGCCCTGTGTGTTACACTTTTTACCATTCAAACAAATGCATTTGCACACCTGTCACATCGCGAGAATATTAAAGTTAAAGGCATTAGTTGTGTTTCACGATAAACAGTTGGATTACCAGAAATTCTGTAGCAAACCATTCAGTTTTTCTACCTAGAACATCTCGAGCTGGAACAATACAAGTGTGGTCAATGGCAACCTGATGCATTTGTGTTTGTTTTACTTCAAATGCACTATTTAAAATGTAAACAGGTAACAAAAAAAACGAAAATTCCAAAATTAACAAATGCAACTTTTCTTGGTTACCAAATGGTCACACCAACCAATAGACGATATGATTGAGAATGGCCATGTCACCATACAATCAACGGTATCAAATACAAAGTAGAGCTGACTTAGGATGGGACATACCCAGGTTTCACCCAAGTTTTGTTTCGGCCTTGTATTGCGCGGAACCTTGGCCACACAGCAGTTATAGCCATTCGTGCACTATACTGATGCTTTGCTCTCAATGGAGGGCAAGTTCTAAATGAAAATGGTGCAGGTTTCGGGAAAGTAGGTTGTGTAGGAGTGATAGATGTTTTTCGGGTGACTCTGATTGCGCGGTTGCAAAATGTTGTGTTGTCCAAAGCAAGAGCACTTTCAACTGAACTTTCTTCTTCAAATTCAAGATACGCAAAACTAATACAGAATAAAAACGTATTAAGATGCCATGAAAGAATAAATTTGCATCGCAATGGTTAATCTATTTGAATCATTGGATGCAGCATTAAAATCCTAAACCAATAAAAAAGTATCCAATGGAATATGTCAGAACAAATAAATAAAAAGGTTAATGTATGCAGCGTAACAGATTGCAGTTGCTTGTTAGGGTGGCTAGTTTTGCCAATATATTCTAAAAGATCTGCACAAACTGCCGAAATTTTTAAACTACTGGTAAGAATCAAAATACATTTATCGAATGAAATATTTGTGCTTACCCTTTGGGGTGTCCAGTGAAAGAATCTTTAAGAATAGTAACCCTTTTGACCTTGCCACAAATACCAAAATGTCCAGAAAGTTGTTTATCAGTGACAGAAAAATGTACATTTGCAACATGAATTGATTTACTGAGGTCAGGCTTTGCAGGAGCAATAGCCACAGCTTTTACCACAGCAGACGTCTGCTTGATTGCAGCCAGCTGCTCCTGTTGTAAGTTTTTGAGTTTTTTAGCTGCCTCCTGCATTTCAGCAACTTTTCCTTCATGCTGGACAACTCATCATCACTAACAGTTTCTGGTGGTTGCTCAGACAGTTTATCAGAACTGGTGTGTTTTTTGGCACTAGTTGAAGCTTTAGAATTACCTGGAGCTGTAATTGGAATTGCCTTAAATTTTGGGTTATTTTGTAGGTTAGAGATTGAAGATGGTTTGCTGACATTGTAACATCACAAGCTTTACCTACCTGGGCATTGTGTTCGCAACAGATGGCGATGTGGAGGCAGACATAAATGCCCGCATCGGAAAAGCTGTTTCTGCTTTCAGAACGCTCAACTCTGTTTGTCAAGCTCCAAAGTTTCAAGAGTGGTAAAGATCACACTGTAAATGTCCATTGTGATGCCCACTGTTTTGTAAGCGAAACCAAGAAAATGACAGGCAAGCTGAAAAAACACAAAAACGTCTTCCATCAGCGTTGTCTCCAAACAATCCAAAATACAGTATTACATAAAAGGACCACATTGCAATCGATAAAGTGTACCGAATTTGTGGTACAAAGCCTCCATGTACCATCGCGTTAACACGGAGATTCAGATTTGCGGGACATGTGTTAGTGTTACGCATGTCAGGCAAACGGGCTCCGAAAATCGCTATGAGCTGGACTCTGCAAGGGCAAAGAAGAAGAGGAAGGCCAAACCTTACCTGGAAGGAGACTTTTCGCAAAGATCTAAGAATTAGAGCGTTAAAAATGTAGGAGATTATGGCCATCGCAAAAGACAGAAAAAAGCGGAAAAATCTTGCTGCCAAATCAAGAGCGCGCGAAACTATAATAACAATAATAATAATACCCTTACGTGTCTGTGTTAAAAAAACAAAGAGTTTTTCTGCAAAATCCCTTTTTGAGCCACTAGTTTAAAATACTGACACCAGATTGCGATACAGAGTCATATATTAATTAAAAGAGCAAATCACCGTCATTCTAAACACTAATGGGAAATCCCCTCCAATGTAAAAATAATGCTGAACAAGCATTTTTACGCGGAAGAAAAAAGACTCGATAAGACACGTACAGCCCGTATGGAAAGCAGAACGCGCTGTAACTACTTCAGTCCTAATTAAAGCATAAAAATGTACTGCTGAGTATCAAGAGGAGTACTTTGTGTGAGTGATAAGCTTTACAAGCATCAGCTAAAGACAATGAGTGCACAGAACCGAGACCAGCCCGGGATGGAAATGCAGGAACGGTGTTATGGTAGGCTACATAGGATTGGTTTTGTATAAGTGTGGTGAAGTTTAAGTTGGACTTTAAATTTTCAATTTAAACTCTTTGCTTGTTACGGACCTGACTTAATTTTTTAGTTTAAAACGTTTTGTTAACCTGACTTTTTTCGAAGACGGAATTATAAGCGATTAAGTAAATGAGATCATAAAATAAATGAATAAATAGCTAATTCCTAATTATGGTTCAGGACGCTGCTCTAACGGCTAGTCGGTAAAACCAATGACCTCGCGCTACTCTTGAATGTTTTCACAAACACAAAGGCGAATACGCAAGTCTGGCTTTTGTACTTGTCGCAAAGCGAGCTAAAATGCGCAAAATAACTTAAAGAATAGGGCACAAAGTGCAGCTGATAATTTTTTTTAAAAGTGTTGGANAAGAAAATGACAGGCAAGCTGAAAAAACACAAAAACGTCTTCCATCAGCGTTGTCTCCAAAGAATCTAAAATACAGTATTACATAAAAGGACCACATTGCAATCGATAAAGTGTACCGAATTTGTGGTACAAAGCCTCCATGTACCATCGCGTTAACACGGAGATTCAGATTTGCGGGACATGTGTTAGTGTTACGCATGTCAGGCAAACGGGCTCCGAAAATCGCTATGAGCTGGACTCTGCAAGGGCAAAGAAGAAGAGGAAGGCCAAACCTTACCTGGAAGGAGACTTTTCGCAAAGATCTAAGAATTAGAGCGTTAAAAATGTAGGAGATTATGGCCATCGCAAAAGACAGAAAAAAGCGGAAAAATCTTGCTGCCAAATCAAGAGCGCGCGAAACTATAATAACAATAATAATAATACCCTTACGTGTCTGTGTTAAAAAAACAAAGAGTTTTTCTGCAAAATCCCTTTTTGAGCCACTAGTTTAAAATACTGACACCAGATTGCGATACAGAGTCATATATTAATTAAAAGAGCAAATCACTGTCATTCTAAACACTAATGGGAAATCCCCTCCAATGTAAAAATAATGCTGAACAAGCATTTTTACGCGAAGAAAAAAGACTCGATAAGACACGTACAGCCCGTATGGAAAGCAGAACGCGCTGTAACTATTCCAGTCCTAATTAAAGCATAAAAATGTACTGCTGAGTATCAAGAGGAGTACTTTGTGGAAATGCAGGAACGGTGTTATGGTACATAGGATTGGTTTTGTATAAGTGTGGTGAAGTTTAAGTTGGACTTGAAATTTTCAATTTAAACCCCCCCCCCATTAAAGCATAAAAATGTACTGCTGAGTATCAAGAGGAGTACTTTGTCTGAGTGATAAGCTTTACAAGCATCAGCTAAAGACAATGAGTGCACAGAACCGAGACCAGCCCGGGATGGAAATGCAGGAACGGTGTTATGGTAGGCTACATAGGATTGGTTTTGTATAAGTGTGGTGAAGTTTAAGTTGGACTTTAAATTTTCAATTTAAACTCTTTGCTTGTTACGGACCTGACTTAATTTTTTAGTTTACAACGTTTTGTTAACCTGACTTTTTTCGAAGACGGAATTATAAGCGATTAAGTAAATGAGATCATAAAATAAATGAATAAATAGCTAATTCCTAATTATGGGCACGCACATGTTGTATATTAATTTAATTGTTGTGTACCTAATATATTCTGCATATATTTTATGTAGGCTTTTTTTGGTTAACTTAATGCTAAGCTACATATTCGGTCTCAATTCGGGCTTTAAAAGCATCATCGCATTGGGATTTTATGTTGGAACGCTTACAAATCTGAATCACTATAAACGTCATGTTCGGCGACCAGCGAGGTTTTTGTTTAAAGCTGTTTTAAGTTGCAGTTATATTTACTACTTTGTAAATTTACTATATTTTATATTTACTACTTTGATCAAAAGTCTCAAACTAATATTATTTTGAGGGCCAACAATTTTTAAAGTAAGTCGAGGGCCGGACTAGCCACTGCAAGCATCCTTTAAAACGTCGCATCTAAGCCAACTCTATACCGTCACTAATAATGAGTCCAGCAGTCGCTGGCTGGGCTTTGTATTCGGCCCGAGTAAAACACATACCTTTTCGTGGGTCGCACAAATACACTTGGCCCGTGAGCCGCGTGTTTGATCTCCCAGTCGTAGATTTTACCACAGCCAACTTAATACAAAGGTGTACATATTTTTCTGCACCTCTTCTCAAAACTTACAACAAAGCTAATTGCATTGTTACAGCAGTGCAATTGCAATGTGTCTTTCTTTTTGTTGACATTGGAAGTTGGAACCCCCTATATCAGTGGTTCTCAAACCCGGTTTTCGGGGCCACATGCGGCTCCCAACTACTTATTTTGCGGCTCGCACCAGACCTCAGAAAACCACCAAACATTGCTATTTTAGCTTTCAAAGTCATCTTCTTTAGTGATTTTCTCAAGGTTTC
>QLIY01001722.1:13746-30048 GCA_003260075.1 Phallusia mammillata
GCACCACCAGAATGAGAAACAACGAAAAGCTTGAAACCATGATAAGAGAGACCAATAAAAGCGTCCAAAGCAATCGAAAACTGATGTGGTTGAGTTTGATTTTTCCGCTTCTCATTTTCACTGTCGGATTTGTCGCTTTTCATTTCTCGGTACGACTGTGCAAAAATGAGGTTCAGCAAAAAATCATTTTTTTACCTTATCCTTATCCTAAAAATATGGTCAAAAATTTAAAGAAGGTAAAAAATGAACTTTTGAAAAAAAAGTGTTAAGTGGTTCCTACACTTTTTTCAGAGTGCACTTTCCGTCACTTTTATGTGACCAAATCATTTTATCTCTCTACGTGCTTTAGGCCTCACACAAAGGGTGACACGAACCTTTCAGTATCGTTTATGTAAATATTGTAGTAGTAGAACAATAGGTAAAACTTTGCTACATCCTTAACCTCTGAGCAATCCCTGTTTCGGTCACTTATATTAGGTTATGTATGAATAGCGTAATATGGCTCTGCTGTGGTATATGCAAAATACACACATACACATAAATATAGTTGGGTCAAAACATTTTACACGACGTATATTTTTTGGTAAGATTGATAATGTCGGCACATCAAAAATACATTTGGTTTTAGATTTCTGCAAAAGAAAAGGAAACAAGACAAGGTAAGAATGGACCATTTCATTTTGCAGCATAGGCCTAAACGTGAAATGTCCAACATGTTAAACAAGAGGAAAAATTAAAAAATAGGAAGGCAATTAAAATGGCGTTGTGGGGAGATTTTTAAAACTGTTTTACTTATTGTACCTTCTCTCCCTAAGCCAATGGTTTTTATTACTTTTTTATTATTTTTTCAAAACGTTCCCTTAGTCATTATTTCAAGGGCTCGCGGTCTTTTAGCTGGAATTTGTATTTCAGAAAAACGAAAGTTGATTGCAGGATTTTTGCTTGTTATGCAAAATTGCGCATAATAATGTTCCAAAGACAGCTTGTGACATCACAGACAAGACAAAAAAGCATTACGATTGTGCGCGAACAATTGCATTTTTATTAGTTGTCATTCAATAAAAGCTATTGTTTAGCAATGGAGACAGTCGATTCTTAATTCTAATTTGTTTTAACCCTTTAACTGCCACGGGCGCATAAATGCGCATGGAGACAGGCCTCGTTGTTAACAGCGACAAAAATCGTATTAGTGCGAATTTTTTTTCCAACTGGGGTGCGTTAGAAAGCTTATGCATATTGGCTTCAATTTATTTGAAAAAAATGATATGTTAGTATTTGAAAAAAATTAATTACAGTAAGGAGAAGGTGAAAATTCAGAAAAAAACAAGTTTTTTTCAAATTTTTGTTTTTGAGCCGTTTTTTGATATTTTACGCTTGACTGATTCACAGACAGCTGCTTGGAGTTGATTTCAGGGCTTTGCGTGCGTGTTGCGGCCATCTTTGTTTACAATTTGATATGTGTGCAGCTGAATTGGGCTTGAAAGTGGGTAGTTAGGGCCTGTAAATTTGACTTGATTTGCTTGAATATACAACTGTATGAGTCAGTTTAGCTTTATTATTAGTGGTGACAACAGTTATTTATCAAGAAAACAACTGTTGCAGAAGCACTTTGACTTTGGAAGTTGGTGCTTGCTGACCTATATTATGATTGTATCTGGCCCACAAATGCATTTACATTTGTCAAATGATGAGGAGATGTGGCCTCACGAATGGACAACAAATACAGAAGAATCAATGCAAAGTACCTTGGGAAGGCTTGAAATTGTGTTTTTTCTGCAAACTTATATGCACTGTGTTTACAAATTTTACATGTTGTGGTGTAATAATACATAATAAACATTCCATTTAAAAAAACTTGTGAATGCATTATGTGTGTACAGCTGGTTGGTAAACATTATAATAAGTCAGTGAAATGTCAAATTAGCCAATAAATATTATTGAAAACAAGTTCCATACCCTCAAAAACATTAATTTTATTATTTAATACTGTAAAATAACAAACTGAAATTAATGATTATGACGTCATGAGCTAATTAATGACGTAATCAAAATAACACAGACAAAATTTTGTAACGAAGTGTTTGTAAAACAACTTGTAACTAATAATTGTAACGAAAAACATCAATAAACTGCAATTTCATGAAAAAATAGAATTAAAATGACGTCATTTCATAGGTGATGACGTCATCGAAAATTTTTTTATCTTAAAATTGTAGAAAATTATATACCCAACAACTTTCCCAGAGAAAGTTTTTGCCTATCTTCTATCGATTTTGCATAAAACCTAAAAGAGCAAGAGCATGTCTAAACATCATTTTTTGTCAAAACAAATTCGGCAGTTAAAGGGTTAAACTTATTCAGTGGCACAAACTGAGGCTAAATAAGATTATAGAAATACTTCAACCGCTTCGCGGTCCCCCCAAAACTGCCTCACGGACCCTCAAAGGACCGCGGACCCTCAACGGACCGCGGACCACAGTTTGAGAACCGCTGCTCTAAGCTTATATGGACACTTTTACACAATGGATTTCGTGATTGAATGATCCCAAGCTTTACCTATATGAAAAGGTTGCGTAGAATGAATGTGCCTGAAACAGCGACAGGAAAAATGCATCGACATGAAACCAAAAATACAATGCTTCCTCTAAGCAAATTGATTGTTGAATTGTGAATCGTGATTAAATTGTTATGAAGCGAATGTTTGGATATTAGGCTATACTTTTGCAAAACTTGACATCATTGCAAGTTTTCGCTAAGTGTGGCATCCAGTGTTCTCCGGTGTCCACAAAATAAGGCTATATTACCATCATTCTTTACCATAAAATACAAAGGGTTTAACCACAATTAGGTAAATAAAAGTTTGAATCGTTCGACTATGCTGTCCATGCAACAAAGCTTTAGTTTACAAAAGCTGGTTCTGCAAAAAATGTGTTAAAAACACGCGAATCAGATTCACAGCAATACAGTTTTAAATTGAATCAGTCAAATTTATTCATACCTATTTTTCAGCTTTCCAAACCACCTTGTTGAAACATATCAACAGTTCAACTGAAGCAATTCAATCTGCTGAGAAAAGTTTGGCCGTGTGGAAAGGTAAGATGCACGTTGCTGAAAATGTCCAATAAAGTTTTGAAACTTTGTTAAATAATGATCTATCTGTTATGTAGTCCTTTTACTTTGACGTAGTATCTGAACGTAAACATTACCAAATATATTACTTACACCTTACATCACACAGCTTTCTTGTTTTCATAAGATATGAAACGCGAAATCTCTTTAAAATCAAAATTACTACTAGCCCAGCTATAGAAGTCACGCTGGTTTCTCATACATTTTTGTGCACCTAAAAGCAATAAAACATCATACATGATTAGATGCTGCATTTGCACTGTTTCGTCATTGATGTAAGATATTAAAATATCGTTTTTAAGTGATAATCAACCTTTGTCGTGTATCCACAATAAAACATGTTTCTTTCATCCAGCTATGAATGCAAATTTTTCGAGGCGTCTCACCGCAAAAAAAAAACATCGGTTACATAAAAACGAGTTTGAAAGCTTTGAAAAGTGAAACTTTGTTACCAATGCCTTTTTATCATGGTAATATGTTAAGCACTGGAGTACTACCCCCCCCCCCCCCCCCCCCCCCCCCCCCCCCCCCCCCCCCCCCCCCCCCCCCCCTACGAATTATACGTGAATTTTGCCAAAGAGAACTAATGTGCGAGACTTTTAATGGACACTCGTGCGGGTTTCAACCTTTTTTTTCGTTTTAAATGTAGCCCAACTCGTGACTTCCGTGACAAGGGGTTTGAAGTCGATTCAGGAGCAGCATACAAATTATCAGTGACATTTGCTTCATGTTATGATTTTTTAACCGGTAACATATCAATGTATTTGGTTTCTATACATAGCTATTTGCAATAGTGTCATTTGAAAACCCAGAGCCAATATTTTAGGTGATACACGGTGAAAATGTAGTTAGAAATGAGTTTTTTTTTAAAAAACAAATATAACCCTATATTGATGGTTGTTAAAAATAAGTTTCAATCACAAAAAAACACGAGCTGTAGCAAAGTTGATAAATCTTGAGCATCACGTGACTCCGCATCCGTAATAAACTCATTTACCCAAATCGTATTGCGCAGAATAATTGATCCCAACAATAACGGTATGAAAAGGTTTTGAAATGTTATTGATCCCGAAATAGCGACAAGAGGTTTCGTAAGGTATAATTGTTCTTTGAAATAAGTAACAAAAAGTTTACCGTACGAAAATAAAGTTGAGATATTGCCGTAAAGTAGATTGGTTATTGAGTTTCGATCTTGGTTTAAGTGCCGCAAAGCGAGTTGTCGGTTTGCTATAACAATTGTTCCAAGCAGTTCTTCTTTTTCACCTCGCATGTCATTTGTAATTATATCAGATCCGCTGTGAATAAAGCTTGGTGACCTATGGTCTAGTCTAGTTCATAGCCTGTGTCCAACAATTTTTAAGTCATCTTCACTTCTGGTGACCTCTCCTAATTCAGAAAAAGCGAAGCTTGGTGATTTGTAACATTTTTACAACTTTGTCTACTCTAGACACATTGCAGCATAACATATCAACCATGGAATCGAAACTTGCATACTTAAAAGGTAAAACTAACACCCTAAATGTTATCCCTTTATTTCTATTTTAATTTGAGCAAATCTATAAAGGTTGACATATTAATGGAGGTTTTCTACTATACTTAGGGGTAGACTGCATGGGAATGGTTCAGACGATTTTTTTGAAATCTATTCATATTTTTTTCAAACTGCATTGTACATCTATTAATTCTCGTTTGTTGTAAAAGGCATTATTTTGCCGAAACGGCCAATGCGGTACCCGACATAAAGCATATACCTTGTTTTATTAGTTGTCTCTTTGCTAAACATTGCAGGTAGTATTAAGTTCACTAGGAAAATTTATTAACGTTACGTATTAACAAAGATATGCTAACTAAGCACATATATTTTTAATTAAGTGTTTGACCAAACAATCTATTTATTATTTTGGTCAATCTCCAATAAATGTGACTTTGTGTCGATGGCCAACTGATTGCTTGATGCCTACAATTATTACATGCCAATCAAATATAACTATTGGTGTGTGACATTTACAGTGCCGGATTAACCGTTAGGCAAAGTAGGCACGTGCCTACAGGCCAGGGTACATAGGATTGGTTTTNAAAATCCAGGCCACTTTAAAATCAGTAGAAATTTAGCGCGCAAAGTTGTTATTTAGTTAGGCATATGGCCAAGTTTTTGCATGGTACCCTGTGTTATAATTGCAACAACGATTTTTGTGACAATGATTTGGCAACACTGATAATTCTAATTTTTTAGTTGGCAACCCTGATTTTCGGGCCACTTATAGAATGTGCCTACAGGCCAGCAAACCCACTGGACATTTATCATTAAAAATGTACTTGTAGTCATCTGCGGTGTTAATACACCCTTACTAATCAAATTTAAAGTCTAGATTTTGATAATTATTTTACTAAATCAATTTTACAATTATAATAAAACTGCTTTGTATTTAATGTATAGCGGACTGCAAGTAATATTGTTTACCTACAAAAGGGCAAACAAGAATAAAAGTTTTTTTTAGATTTTTATTCTTTTTTTAATTGTTGTCACAGATTACTTGGACATACTTTCAGCACAAACCACTTCGAGATTTCAAAGTAAGGTCCCCCCCCCCCCCCCCCCCCCCCCCCCCCCCCCCCCCCCCCCCCCCCCCCCCCCGTTTTTATCCCAAAATATCTGTATCGATATCACCTGATCCGTGACTTTTTCCCTCACTATACATGCTAACTTTCACGCCACTATTGCAATCTAACACGTAATTATAAGTTCGCAGATATTTAAATCCAAAGAAATAAATGAATTTAA
The DNA here is from genome assembly GCA_003260075.1 of Phallusia mammillata. Classification (NCBI taxonomy): domain Eukaryota; kingdom Metazoa; phylum Chordata; class Ascidiacea; order Phlebobranchia; family Ascidiidae; genus Phallusia; species Phallusia mammillata. The sequence goes on from QLIY01001722.1 coordinate 19,658, forward strand.
ATTATATTAAGAAGCACAGCAAAACAGTTCGGCTGTTATTAAAACTTACAACCGCTATTGGATTAGAATTGGGTTGTACTGAAGCAGTGTTTGATACCTTTTTAGTCAAAATCCTTCCTTAAACATCAAAAAAATACTTCTTCCATAGGTACAACTAAGTAAATATACTATATGCAAGTAAAGACATTAAAAGGGACCTTACATTGACTTTGTCGGTCATGCGAGAACAATTGACTACTTTAAAAACCACATGCAAAAGTAAAGGTTGTTCCTTAACGTTTTAAATATCTCCTAAATATATTTGTATCTATACCTTGAAAGAACTTAAAAGAAACATTTGGATTTAGCTCATGTGTTCCCTACGAGCTGTCAGGATGTTCGAAAACTAACAAACACCAGCGGAGTTTTTACGATTTTTCCTTTTGTCGATGATGCTTACAAGGCTCTGGCAGTGTACTGTGACCAGATGACCGACGGTGGCAACTGGATGGTAATTTTAAACTTTTCATTCGTCTCCCGACTCAAGTTTTCCAAGAACTCGCATCATTAGCTACTCCACACGTAATAGATTGGTACTTGATTACCAGCGCGTGCTTCTCTTGCCTGCAGCTGCAACTCTTCCATTAATTCAAAATACGCCAAAATGGAATTTAAATTTTCGAAAGTCGTACAGATTGGATTTGTGTAAACTACTAGCTGGCAGTGTGCACAGGCATGCGTTTCTATGGACATATGAATATATATATGTAAACATTTATATTTGTTAATATCTACGTATTATGGGGGAAAATCTCGTTTCCCACGACTGTGTTTTATAACCGCACATAAAACGGATTTTTTTAGGGGGGAGGTGGAGTTCAAACAAGGATTTTGGGGGGCAAACGTTTAAACATATATGCATATATATGCAACAAGATTTGTTTTTTGTTGTAGGTTATACAAAGGCGTGTCGACAGTTTGGTAAACTTTCGGAGAAACTGGGCTTGGTACAAAACAGGCTTTGGAGATTTGACAGGAAACTTCTGGTTAGGTAGGCAATTAAGGAAGATTCGCATACCTTGGTTGTTGCTTTTTTGGCGATGGTATGTACTGTTGCCTGTGGTCAAATATCTTTGTGCATTTCTGCTCATTAAGCACATGTTTCAAACCTACTGTAAACGTTTTTGGCTGCTACTTGCGGGAAACGTCAACGTATCGTTTCCGTGGCCAGTTATATATTTTATTTCGGTGAGACTATTTTTGTTTCGAATTTTGCAGTTGGCTATCAACCTGGTCCTGAATATGATGCTGCATATTTACAGCACTTTCAGTCTACCGATAGCTTGTAGTGTTGCTGTAACTTTGGGCTTATAATATATTATAAGCCCAAAGTTACAGCTAGTTATATAATCTGATTTAATATATAATCTAATTTTTTCACCTTTGCCGTTTTTAAAATAACGTCGTCCTTATTTTTTCGTTATTTCGGTTTGGTTGCAAGACAGTTTCTGAGCACAAAAGAGATTAAAAGTTCAGTTCGAAAAGTATAAATGTCCGCCATAACGATGATTGATTTAAAAACACCCCCTAAAGTTTATAAAGAGTAGCAATTTACTTCAATGTCTAAATGCAAATCCATCCTTTAATTGAAACAAATGAGTGAATGTTGGAAGTTAATCAACCATCGTGAAAGCAAAAATAATTACGTGTGCCACAATTGACTGCACCGATTTGATTTGATTTGCTCTGTAGTTACGTGCCTTTCTTCGAAGTGTGTTGTAAATAAAGAAAAAATGCACTTTGACTTGATATGCCGTTTGTTGGCCCCCCCCCCCCCCCCCCCCCCCCCCCCCCCCCCCCCCCCCCCCCCCCCCCCCCCCCCCCCCAATCTAACGTTACCCAACTGCCATGTGGTGTTGTCCAGGAGTTCAAATCCTGTTTTTAGGTGGCGCGAAAATGCTAAGTCATTGGGGTTGTGGAATAACCGTTTGCTTTCATAAAAAAAATTTTTAAGGAAAGGAGAACTGGTTGATCTTTTCAACGATGCCGAGAATCAATACAGGTAAAATAATAAATAAAGATGGTAAAACAATCCAACCGCTATGCGGAAACTTCGAAGACCATACTTCTATGGTGTTTCCGACACATATATTCAAAACCAACAACAAAGTGTTCAAACTTCAGCAACCCCCCCCCCTAACCTGCCGGAATTACGGTATTAACGTGGCTACTTGTATTCTCTACAAACAAAAGTACGTGGGCCAATCGTAAAACAAAATAAGCTTTCTAACTTATAGGATGGAATAGTTTGCGTGAAAGAGTAAATAACGTAGAAATGTCAGTCACACCACTTTACTTAATACAATTTTTTTTTCGTTAATTCATCCGCAACGATGTTAAAAATTTTGAACTTGACTTAAATCAAATCATACACAAACAATTAAAAATTGGGTCACAAAACTAAAAAATCTGTGGTGCTCGAAACAACTTCTAAACAATTGGCTTTCCTGTAAACTACATTATGTTACGGTCTCAACTCTCAAGTATTACTAAAAACGATAAAAACGAGACCAATTGGCACCTAAGGTTTGCACAAAAAAGAACGCGTTACTCAAACCCCGACCAAACAAGTCTGCCGCATCACTGTAGCAACGCCCTCTCGTTATGGAGCCAGAAGGAAAAAGCCAGTTATGTCACAAGGTAATTAACAAATATTCCAAAAGAAAACGGTGAAAGTGTGTATAGTTAGAGCAACGAGCTTGAATGTAAAGTAAGTGAGGTAGATGCGTTCGAAGCGGCAGATAAAAACAAAATAAACTGATAAAAAAAAAACTAACTAACGTAAAGCAGATCCGGAATTTTCGGTTTAGGTTTGGGTTGTGCCGGGCAGTGTTGGGTTTGGAATTAAATTTGAACTAAACGGGTTCGATTTGGGCCCGAAACTACGAACAGGATTTCTCACCAAGTTTAGGTTCAGTGAAGATTCGGGCTTGTACTTTCAAATTTAGGCCGCGATTTCGGGCCCTCTTACAACTTTGTGTAGAACACATATGACCGAGTTATGTATTTTTATACACAACACATACAACTTTATTTTCCCCCCCCCCTGTTTTTAACGAATGTTTTTCTACTAGGATTTGTTTTTATATTGTGTTGTACAACTACAACTATGCAATCAATGTATTGGAAGTTTCTGGCATTATCTGTCATCTTCTTCATAAAACCCGGTAAAAAAATTGATAAACGTTCAAACAAAATTTTGTGGACCAAACTCATTGCGACCAGCAGGGGGCGCTCGTGCGTACGAACTGCAGCACCCCTTAGTTATTTTTACTTTAATATTCCCACCATAATATTACACATAACTTTCGTTATATTATTCTTTTATTCTTGAGCAATATATAATAAGCATAATTTCTACCTTAACGGTGGAGCTTGGCGCTTCACAGTTCCAGTTTCAAGGTAGAGCTTCTAACACAGGAAATTACATCACAGGCCTGCTAATTTCTCAGTGCAATTGCCAGTGTAAACGACATTTCCGTTGCGCCACCTACCGGAAATTAGCGAAGCTGTGATGCGAGTTCGTGCTAGTAGCTCTACCAGAACGCATGGCACAAGCCTGTTAATTTACATTGTACAATTTTTAAACCGCCTGAAGCTTAAAACCGCCTAAATTATCTTCGATAGTCGTCGAATTAGGACCACATGGCCGAGTGTGGTATAATCCAGGCATAAACTGGTCAAATTAACAGTTGGCCGGAGATACGCCGACTTAAATTTTTTATTGGGAATGAGGTCAGTATTTTCTAAAAAAAAATTAAAATAATTGATATTATTAACTTAATTTTACACCAAAGTAGGCGCCGGAAGGCGGTAAAACCTTCTCATTTTTTGAGAAATGGTAAATAGTTAACTAAGTAATCTTTTGGATTTTTTAATGAGGCAATTCCTATAGGAATATATCCCTACGTTTTTGCGTTTAATAACAAAGACTATTTCTGCTAAGACCCCCCCCCCCATATATCCCTACGTTTTTGCGCTTAATAACAAAGACTATTCCTACTAAGATCATTTTTGAGCTTCTATTTTAAATAACTAACACCAGGTTGCGATAAAGAGTCATAGTCATTAAAAAGTAAATCATAGTCATTCCATGCGCCAGTGGGAAATCCCCTGCGATGTAAAAATAATGCTGATTAAGCATTTTTACGCGGAAGAAAAAAGACTTGTTATAACACAGCCCTTATTAAAAGCAGAGCTCGTTGTAACTACTTCAGTCCTAATCAAAGCATAAAAATGTACTGCTAAGTATCAAGAGATATACTTTGTCAGAGTGATAAGTTTTACACGTAACTGCTAAAGACAATGAGTGCACAGAACCAGGCTGGAAAGGAAACGAATGAAAATGAATATGGTACGTAGGATTGGTTTTAAGTTACGTGAACTTTAAGTTAAGCTTTACATTTTAGTTCAAACATTTTATTTTTGCGAAGCTAACTTTTGTTTTTGGTTGCGTTGACATAATGTTTTGCCAACCTAAATCATATCGAGGCCAGAATTATAAGCGATTAGGTAAACGAGTCACTTTTTGAAAAGAACTGCCGAGACTGGGCATTTTGTCGATCGTGGGTCGGTTTCTGGCTAGCCTTTTGAAAAATCATAAAAATAAATGAATCTGCTAAGGTTCATGCGCGGTCTTCAAGTACTGGTAATGCTACTCTCACAATTTAACAACGCAATAGGTTTGCGCTATGAGCCTCACTAAGTTTATAGTTCAAACTGCTGCCTCATATTCCTTGGAGATAAACTCCAGAAAACACCACTTGTATAATCCGTTGACTATATTGTTGGTTTATTTGGTTATCAGTGGTACAGATCAGTTGATTTCTTATTCAGATAGAATCGTAACTTATTCAAATAGAATCGTGATTAAAGAGAAAACAGTAATTAGCAATTAACACCAAAGCATAAAAGAGTCCAAAACTTGATTTAAATATTTAATAGTACAGGTAATGTTTCACCAACACGGTTAAGTATTAACTTGCAACTCTATGTCTCAGTTCTAATAAATTAGACTTGTATGTTTCGGTAAATTAATTATTTTTTCTCGGCCTAAGATGTCTATTGGCCACGGGTAGACTCGAGGGGTCGCCATTTTGTTTTGGCCGGCAATTAAGGGTCGCTGGCCCGCGCGCAGATTTCAGTTGAAATCGGCTCCGCGCGCCTCTATTTAAACTTAAACACTTAGTCATTTTTCCAGTCACTGTTAAATTTTCTAAGTCCAAACGCTTCAAGTTAAGTAAAAAGACTTTGTCAGTTTTCTGGCCTTATCCAAGCTAACACAGGTCTGCCTTCTCTTTTGTTCCTGCCTAAGTCTGCTCTCTGTTCTGTTCCTGCCCTATCTAAGCGTTAACATACAATTGGCACTTTTCCCGAAAATCGCGGTTTATGTAGGCAGGAATTAGGGGATTCCCGAGCGCTCCGAGCGGTCAAGAGGAGCTCGGAGCCATTTTAGAGCGCTATGTATTTTGTATGACGTACGGGAAGTTAGTTTTCTAGCCTGCTGTACGCGGCTGTGCTTTTTGTTGTGGAAAAAGCCATACAAAATGGCAAGTGTTGGCATGTTGCCGCTACAAATCAATGGCTAAATGCTAATTGTGTGCACGCACATGGTGTATGTTTAATTTTTTGTTGTGTATGCTATGTATAAAAGTCTGTATATCTTTCGTGTAGGCCTATTGGGAAATTGGTTAACTTGATGGTAAACTATATATTCTGTCGGAATTCGGGCTTTAAAAGCATCTTCGCATTAGGACTGAGTTTTAAATGTGGGACCGCATACAAATTTGAATCACTATAAAGGCCCTGTTCGGCGCCCAACATAGTTTTTGTTTAAAGCTCTGTTACGTTCAATTATATTTAGTAAGTTGAGAGCCACACTATTGGAACTTTTATTGACAAAAATATTGCATCATTAGAAATATTGTGTTTCCGCATGATTACCCACATAAAAATGCTGTGAATGTCATAAATAACATAAAGATACAAAGGGTAGTGTAGTGAAAATACCAGCGGTGCTATATCAGTATGATTGAAAACAACGGCATACGAAGACGCTAAAAAGAACAATTTAAAGAAATAAGCGCATTTTCCGATTCTTAAGACTATTTTAGGCCACTACCAGCAAAGACCATACCATCACTAATAATGAGTCCAATCTATGGTCGGGCACTGTATTCGGCTCAGGCAAAACGTAACTTGTAAAATTACTTTGTGGACAGCACAAACATACTTGGTCCGTAAGCAGCGTGTCCGTTGTCGCGCATAGAGACAATACGGTAACGTAACGCATTTGCGCAGTATTGACCATGCTGAAAAGAACATAAATAGTTCGGGTTTTACAAGCTTTTAAACATTACTGGTCGCATAACTTCTTTGGCCATTCAAGTTATATACGCCGTATGATATTACTTTTGTCGTGTGCTTTGCAGCAAATTTTTCACCACCGGAGCAAAGCACCACCGAAGTAAGAAACAACGAAAAACTTGAAACCATGATAAGGGAGACCAATAAAAGCGTCCAAAGCAATCGAAAACTGATGTGGTTGAGTCTAATCTTTCTACTGCTGATTTTCATTGTCGGATTTGTGGCTCTTTGTTTGTTGGTACGACTGTGCAAGAGTTGATTTGTTCAGCAGTCAAAGTTTAGCAATGTCATTTTCCATTAGAAAACTATTAGGCAAAATATCCCGAAAGACTCAATAAAGTCAAAGCTTTTTTAACGATATATATTGTTTATAAAACAGGAAAATTGACGGCACATAACAATTAAATTTGTTTTTCACCAGATTTCTGCTAAAGTGGAAATAGAAACAAGACGTGGTAAGACTGGACCATTTCATTCATATACTGTGTTAGCGTCCGACATTTCTAAACTTTGTAAAAGTTGTTTGCTTCGAACTGAGAGGCACGAACGACCCAAAGGTCAACTTACAATGATAAAAAATAACAAGTCTTTAATGTTATGCCTACTCAAACTTTAAGTATGTCGATTTTTGCTGTGGTTAGTTTAGTTTAGTTTATTTGCACTGAAATCAAACAAAATAGATGACGGTGACACAAAATGCGAGGCAGCGAAAGACCTCGTGGTCGTTCTGTCAGCCATCCCTCTGTAATTCACCACCATTTTAAACTAGAAGAGAAATTCAGGGCGTCATGAAAAAAAAGTGTTTTGAGAGAATTTAAAAACAACCTCTCACCTCACTTTTACACAACGGTTTTCGCGAAATGATTGATCCCAAGCTGTAACAGTATGAAAACGTTGCGCAGAACAAATAATCCTGAAATAGCGACAGGAAATAAAGCATTCACACGAAACTCTGCTTCCTCGAAGCAGATTGATTGCTGAGTTTCGAATAGTGATTAGACTGCCATGAAGCGAATAATTGATTTAATGCTGTACATTTTGTTGCAAGACTTGACAATATAGAAAGTCTTTCGACTAGACCAGGGGCCACCAAACTTTTTTCATTGCGGGCCGGATAAGTTTAATACTAATTCGCGCAGGCCGCATACTTTACATACCCTAGTGCCGTCTTTCCGAACTTAGCCCGTGAGACGATTTTTGTAAGAGCGCCAAGATATGGTCTTTCCCCCCCCCCCTTTCTACAATCCCATTTAAAATCTGGTGATGTGACTGTTAAATTGTACAGTTAGTCGCATGTTACGAGCAATGCTTGTATATTACGTCACAAGTAACAGAAGAAGGCAATCGTTTGCGCACAATTAACATTTATAGTCTTGTCTGTGACGTAACAAACCGGCTTTGGATCAATTCTTGGCGCTGTAATCCTAAGAAATTATGTAATAAAAATTGTATGTATCGCGAAAGGCTCGGGCCGTAGTTTGGTGACCTCTGACCTATAGGATCGAAACATAGCGAATGTTTTGTGCAAAATGCTTTGCATTACCAAACGGAAAACTTTGCATTTAGATAATTGCAACACCGGCAATGGATCGAGCAGAATTGGTTTCACTCCGACGGTCGTCATCATATCTTTGCTAGCTCTGCTCAAACACGTCATTTAGAGGTCAACAAACCTGCTGTACCAAACTTCATAATCTACACATGTAGTTTCACAAAAAATTAGCTGTTTTTGCTTAATACAGAAATGTAATTGTACTGAGATTTGTATTTTTTATTTTACCGCAAATTCTGTAAATTTTCTTTTTATGGCGCAAAATTTGGCTTTCTGCACAATATAGCGTAATTGCCGCAACAGAACCATTTTTTAAACTATGAAAATGTGTTTGGAATTTGGACCTTTCAAAAACTTTTTGTTTTACCTGATAAATAAATCCTAATTTGGGATTTTGTAAATACAAGACAAAGTATTTGTTGAATTTTGTTTGCTGTTACAAACAGAAGCAACGAATGGGAAACCAGGAATCTTTAATTAAACTACGATATTTCAGTACGCCTAAAATACATAAAATAAAAGTGAATTTAGAGCTTTGGCAGATATGAACCCATCACAGAATTTGGACGCAAATTAAAAATCACACCAAACCTTTCATTTCAACAAATAGCATAAATCACATGGACTAAACAGAGCGTCATGCAGGCAAAGAAAATATAGGGAGTTACCCGACAGATATTTCCCCTCAAATTTGATTGTTCTTAGCGCGTAAAGAAGCTGGTCGCGGCAAACGTTAAAAAAATATGTTATATAAATTGCACCCTATGCAAGTCTGATACAACAAGACATCAAAAACATATAGATAATAAACGCAAAAAGCTTTTCTGGCAATGGTACAATACAACACATATTTTACAATACAATTGCCTCTTAAGTTTATAACATGCTGGCCACAAGAGGTTTAAAATAAATGTTCTTGCAACAATCAAAATTTTGAGTTAAAGATATACAATTGAAGCCCCTTGCTTATATAAAAAAACAATTGGTAAACTTGTGATAAGTTATTTGACAAACAAATCAAAGGTTTTGTTTCATAGTACTATGCCTTATGTGACAAGAGAATGTCCAAGAAAATTATTTTGACAATGGAGGTGTTTAGACATGTTTTCTGTCCTTGTCTATAGAGTGGTGATATGAACGTGAGTGCCGAAGTTACATTGACAAGCAGCGATTTTACAGTAAGAGCCTCGATTGGCGTCTCGTTAAATTAAAAAAACAAACAAGCAAGAAATAAAATGAGAATATAACAATCTTGGCATTAGCGGTTTAATATACTTTACAGGAATAAAAAGGTTTACTATCTCAAAGCACTCCTAGAGAAAAAGATCTTGTTAAATATACGTTTGAAAAGTTACATTGGCTGTTACAAAAGTACAAAAATCAGTTCGGTAGTCGGACCGGAATCCCTTAACTATGATGGGTTCTAGAGAGAGCACAAAAATGCTTACAATAAAAAAAAACAACACACGACAATTTGACAATTACTTTTGGTGAAGTGCAGCATGAAGCGTTGTAAGTGTTACGTAGGAATGTCGAAAAGGCTTAAGAATTTGTTAAACGTCATGGACAGCAAGTTTGTTTAGTTTCAAGCATCCGGGTTTGTATTGTCTTGTGTTTTTTTGTGGATTCACTTTGTCTTACTGCACGGTTCACTTGAAGTTTGAATAGGTGTCGAAATCGGAGAGATATTCAAAGACGACCGAGTAGCAGTATTTGTAGAGTTCCTGAACAACAAACGTTAGTTTAAGAGATTTCCTTTTATCTAGATTCTAGACACTATCTCTTAAGAAAAACATTACCTTGTTGTCGACCATATTCGGTCTCATATCTCTTAAGTCTTTCACAGTTCGGAATACATCCACCCGTTTTTGTGCCTTCAAACGTTCGAGAATGTTCACCAGAGCGATGAAGGTCCCAGTTCTCGTTGATCCGTTACTGTGATAAACAGTGCGTAAACGTATGATGTTTGCAGCGCTTTGTAACTTTAGGAATAAAGCAGTGGTAATGATAAAGTCGTTTAATTAATTTTAGACGCATTTCGGGAAGTTATATTGATTTAAGTGGATATGGGTTGATTTCGCTTGGTGAAAACACATGCAACTTCACAATGGAACAAAACAATCAACAACCGAAAAAAGCTGCGCGACGTTGAACCATTATGGAGCGTAAACTAGTGATTGGCACAAATGGTGAATCATAACCAAACGCGCTGAAGCTACACCGTGTGACTTGAAACTGAAGTTAAATTACAATAGCAATTTCTAAATGAAGAAAACTAATTTGTTTACCTGCATCCCACCAAGACACACTTGCAATTCTGTTTGGTCTTTTGCCTTTGCATTTCCTCGATGATTTTGATGAAATCAATTTCTTTCGGAGGTCGTTTCACGTCACTCCATCCCTTGACTTGCAGAAGCATCACTTGCTGTGCAGC
>QLIY01001723.1:0-30040 GCA_003260075.1 Phallusia mammillata
AACAAAATTCCGAAACAAAAATTTTGTTTTCAATTTTTTTTTTCGTTTAAAGAAGAGTAATTTTTATTGTAAATTTGTGCACACTACTCTTTTACATGATGTATGTACAAGACGAAAATTATAAGAATACAGAAGCAATCGCAACATTTGCAAACTGTTTTCACGAACTAACCTAACGTTAGTTTCCTCGTGTTGTCTTAACTGAACACAAACTACAAACTGATGCATACAGTTTCCGTACGGTATGGAGTAGCATATAAGCGCCTCTATTGTTTAATCGCTATGAGAAAATTACTCCATTTTTATAAAAAAAACAGTCACTAAGAGTTTCTGAAAAACAGTCGTACATCTTTTAAGNCAGTTTCCGTGCGATATGGAGTAGCATATAAGCGCCCCTATTGTTTAATCGCTATGAGAAAATTACTCTATTTTTATAAAAAAAAACATTCACTAAGAGTTTCTGAAAAACAGTCGTACATCTCTCAAGACAATTCCATCAAGATCTTTAATTAATTGCGCTGTTTCTTCATCTACATCAAAGGAACTAGTCGATTGGTCGGCATCACTTCCCTCCGTATCTGGTGGCGTGTAATCTTGTTTTGACTGATTGTATTTAGTCGCTCCACCACCCAGCAAGCCGGGGGGGGGGGTGGGTCAGACAATTCGGCCAAGTTCCAGCCCCTCAACTTACCTTTTTTATTTCGACGTTCCATCTTACAACAAATTCCGCTGTCATGTGACGACCTATAATTATCTGAATAAAATTGTCATGGTGTTATATAATTCTTTACATAAATCTTTGAAACTTATAATTTTATATCATTCTTTATTCCTTCATGTATATTTGAAAATATAGCAAATCAATTTTTTTAACATTTTCGCCTCACGTCGTAACATTTTGGGGGGGGGGACTGTATGTATTGGTCGTTGATATAGGGTCAATGAATCATAACACCAGATTCAGAAAAAAAAATTTAACATTTTCGCGACAAATGTTGTGGAAGTCGCCTGAATCATTGCGCGGTCCCATCTAAAACAGTTGTGTACAAATTAGCCCGGGGGGGGGGAACACATGCAGCTATAAGTTTGTTCCTTTTTCGCCTTGTTCTTTCAGTAATATAGGTAACAGCAAGAAGCTGTTGTAGTTCGTTATAAACCACTTTGCGCGAATTTTCATTTTGTATGCGTTGATCGAGTTTCTCCCTGTAAACCCTTCCTTCGTTGATAAAAAACTCCTTAACCTCGGAGTTCAAGAACTTCCCTTTCTGTAACGAATATACTGCAATGTTACAAAGTGTTGTGTGCGATTAGGTACAACATAGGGGGGGGGGGTAAATTCTTGTGATGAGGCACAAACCGATTTTAACCTAATGTTTGGGCCACGGAATAACACAGTTTGAAAGCCACTATATATAGTAAAAGTCTAAAAGCTATAGCTTTTACCCTAACTACTAATTTGAATATGTATTTGTAAAGTTAAAAATTTGTTAATGAAACCACAGCTACAAGCAAGAACGGGGGGGGGGGCTGTATGTATTGGTCGTTCATATAGGGTCAATGAATCATAACACCAGATTCAGAAAAAAAAAATTAACGTTTTCGCGACAAATGTTGTGGAAGTCGCATGAATCATTGCGCGGTCCCATCTAAAACAGTTGTGTACAAATTAGCCCCATATTAGCAATCAGTGATTTCCAATTTGTCGCTATGAAAGAATTTTAATGAGTTAAAGAGCTTTTTAAGCTTTCATAAGTATACGATATATATGCTTTCATATTGACGTACGACCGTAATTTCTTGGCGCAAACTTAAATTCTTGTGATGAGGCACAAACCGATTTTCACCTAATGTTTGGGCCACGGAATAACACAGTTTGAAAGCCACTATAGCTTTTACCCTAACAAAGTTACTACTAATTTGAATATGTATTTGTAAGGTTAAAAAAAAATTAATGAAACCAAAGCTGCATGCAAGAACGCCTTAGAAACTTTTGACAAGTGTTGAATACAGATGTTTTGTTAAAAATTTTGCTCAACTTACCTTTTTTATTTCGACGTTCCATCTGACAACAAATTCCGCTGTCATGTGACGACCAATAATTATATCAATAAAATTGTCATGGTGTTATATAATTCTTTACACAAATTTTTGTAACTTAATTTTATATCATTCTTTATTCCTTTATGTATTTTTTAACATTTTCGACTTCGTGAAAAACAGAGCATTAACTAGAAAATTCTTCAGGTTTGCTATAATTGGTGTTTTTTTTAAACTTAACTTAAAATATAATACCACTGAAGGCAAGCCTTACTGGTGATTATTTTTGTACAGTTGCCTTAAGCAGACTTAAATAATAATAAAAAAAAAACAATCCACTGATAGAAACGCTACATTACAAAACAAATAAATGTTAAATATATTGTAACTTTGTGTATTCTGTTTGAAGATATTTGAATAAACTAAGTATTGCACAGTTAAGGTGTCATAGACTACAAACCTCATACTCCGCTGTTATTTTCTCATCCAAAAGATTTAAATATTTGTTGATGTTTCCGATCACACGATTTGACATCCTGGCTTAGGCATTTGCTACCGCAACTTCGTGCCTCAACTGAAAAGCGTTTCCACTTCTTTCTCGGAACTGAACAAAAGAAAATTTTATATTTTGAGTGAATAGGCATTTTGCGTGAAATTATACGTACTGGCTCGATGTCTGATTTGTACTGTTCAAAGCAGACTTCCGATTTTTTTATCATCTCGATATCAAAGAAAACCTAAAAAAATGGTAATTGCACTACATCAGTGGAACTCGGCCAACAGTTTGAGAACCTCTGCAATACAAGCTGAGAATACGAGCACACAATACGCTACTATAGTATGTAAACTTGTTTCTACCTCAAACGAAGCTTCAGGTGGATGAAGTTGTGAAGCACTTATTGTAGTTTGCAAATCTCGAGCTATTTGAAGAAATTCACTTCCTTTGGGTGATTCTTCGATTGCTCGTGCAATATTTTCCTCTGAAAACAGCAATTGATGCAGAACTCTCATTTGTTTCCAAGTATCCATGTCCATTGGGGGGGGGGCAAGCTGTCTTTGGACCATTGTTTTGCGTAATTTTGCATAACTAATTAAAATCGTGCAATCATCTTTCGTTTTCTGCAATGCACATTCCAGCTAAAGGACTGCAAACCCTCAAAATAATGACAAAGGTGTGGCGACCTCTCTTGGCGGGGAGGGGCCTCTACAAAAAATGAAAAAAAAAACTTTACTGGTGACCCTCCGCGGCTTTAAAACAAATTTTGAAGGTCATGGAATCAGAACACGCTATGTCTCTTAAGCTTTCAACGTTCTGGCCGACGCTACCACGGGGGGGGGGGTCTGTAATATAATTTTAAAGCGAGCTCTTGTATGCAATTTTTTGACACTTTGTGAGATAGCGGGGTATATACTGCTGGGATTATCGAGTCAAATGAAACAGATGGTACATCTACATGACTATATCTACATCTGTTATAAGGTTATTTGGATCCATCAAACATATAATGGCAAAAGAGTATATAAAACTGCAGGAAAAGAAAAAATTGAGTATAATCAAAATGTGTGCTTTTCAGAGAGGGGCCATAACAAGTGGTTAGAAAGTTTCTGGCAGCTAATACAGTCATTTCACAATTCGTTTACCTCCAATTAGCCTCGTATTAGTTGTTGCTACTTTTATTCCGGGATGAGACAAAAGAAAGCATTCAAAAGTTGAATAAGTGTCGTCCATACATAAAACCTGCCGGGCAAATTCTGGTTTCCGTTTTACGTCCTATAAAATGACATGTTTAGAAACAAGGCTATCTTTTTGCTCTAAACATTTTGCCGTAAAGTTTCACAAACACGTATTTCGTTTTAGTTAATGAAACATACAACATTTGGTAGTCGTAAAATCGATAAAATGTTTTTAAAGTCCGAAAAAGGGCAAAATTGTTTGCCTCGTACCTGGAGATAGCGATTTCCTCCCACGTATCCATACGGATATTGCCAAGGATTTTCCCAGTCTCTCACCACAATCATTAATCGCTTTGTCTAATGAGTTTAAAAAATATAATCAGATAAACTGTAAGTCACTTGTTTCTAAATCATTTTTAAAATGGGAAACTAATGATAAATCAATGCAAGAGATCAAACCCTTCAATCGGATCAACAAACACATTTCAAATGATTGCACTTGACCTATATTTTTCACACAAAAAATCTTTTTTTGCTTTCAGAAAAGTACGAACCCTGTCGCTTCCGATTTCCAAATGTTTGGTGTACAACGTAAGAGCCTGTCAAAATTAATGAAGTGGATATAGTTTGGATAATAATCGTTTACAATTTAATGTTCTTACTTACAGCGTACGTGTCAAAATAAGTCCACCTAAAATCATGCTTTACATTGATCACTTGCATAAAACTAAGTGTTGAGCTAAAGGCAAAGAGGTAGGCTTCTTTGCATTGTATATCTTGTCTCCTTCTTCAATGCCTTGTGTGTCCATGAGAAATATTGCAACCTTTAATTGAATCTTAATTGATTTTGATTGACAAGTGGAATCTTAGCTTAAGTTAAAAAAAATTATTTAGTTTCCATAGACCTTTCTTTGTTAATAAAAGTTGAACCACAAAATCATGTAACAAAACATTAGTGTGCAATTATTTTTCATCAAAAACCTGTTGGCCACAAAAACGTTTGTAGAATGGTTTGGTCGTCATATATATTTCGTCAGTTTCTGATTCAACTTATTCTAGAAGACCTAAATACCTGCAGCAACTCTTGTGGGCTGTTTTCATCCTGCAAAGCGGAAAGTTTTTTTTACAGTTTTTTTTTGAATTTCTCAGCGTTAGTGGCTTTAGAACCCAAATGCGTATGATTTACTTAGCCCACATTACTTACATAAACAGGATGATCGCGCATCAAATGATGAAACACGTTCAACAAATATGATTTTCCTGTATGACTTGTTGGTCCAGACACGGAGTAAATGACAATCGCAATATTCTGTAATTCTGGTTTATTGGCTTCGCACAGAAAATTCAGATTGTCGTCAGTTATCCTTTGCACTACATGCTTGACACTGCAAAAATTGAAATAATAGGCAACACACTGACTGTGGTGTGCTTGTTATCACCACCCAACCAAAAAATGTTTTACACACGGATCTGCAAGGAATCGTTGGAATTTTGCGTAGATTGAAGACATGTTACTTTTGCAGGTTAAATCGAAATATTCAGTGTACCAAAAAGTATCAGTGCCTTTTCTTTTCAAAGTTACATGAAATAAGTCATAACTCAAACTCCGACAAGCGCCGCTTGTTTTTATTGGGCACTACTAGGAAAATCGCATAACTAAGCTCATTGACAAAACCATGACCTGTTTACGTCACAGTGCGCAGCAACTCAAGCAAAGCAACCTTGTTTCGTTCCCTACAGCCGAAATTCATGAATATAGTTGTTGTTTAAACATGTAAACAGACCTTTTTACCTAATGTTGTTACGCAACGTTCGCGCAGGCTTGTCTGCAACATAAATACCCAACTGATCACTACCATACATGTAATTAGAATTTTAAATCAACGTTTGCTACATTCATAAAGCCCATTGAAAAACATCGTACAAATTCGGATTATTTTACACAAGTATTTTGACATTTACAACCAGAGACTAAATTAAGATCATTAACAAAGCGATAATAAACATCAAAAGGGTTATACGTTTTCTTCCAGCACTAACTATGCCAGTTCGTTTAACGCGATGCTTTTCATCCATTTGTAAAATAGAACAAGTGCCTTTTTTAAGGCATCAACATGATAATGGTGGGTAATGATAAAGGTATTCTTTATTTATTACAAACTATGGCGGAATTTTTCCGGGACATCACCGAACAAATTAAAGTTTTCAAACAAAGTCCAAATTGGTTAAATTTGCTCATGTTTTAGAACAGCGGTTCTCAAACTGGGGTCAGCGGTCCTTTAGGGCTCCGTGAGGCAATTTTGGGAGGACCGCACAAAAGTGGAAGTAATTCTATATTCTTATTTGGCGTCAGTTTGTGGCACTGAATAAGTTAAAATCAAAGTGAAAGTGAAACTGTCTCCATTGCTAAACAATAGGCTTTATTGCATGACAACTAACAAAAACACAATTGTTCGCGCACATCTGTAATGTTTTTGTCTTGTCTGTGATGTCAGATGCTGTGTTTGAATCATTGTTATGCGCAATTTTTCATAAGTTACTGAAATCCTGAAATCAACTTTAATTTTTCTGAAGCCAAAGGGGCCGTTTAGAAAAAATAATGAAAAAGTTTGAGAACCACTGTTTTAAAATAAAACCATTTCGAGGTGTCGATTAATGTGATTTACCCTGTAGCTGTACCAATTACCTCATTACCCCTAAAATGGGTGAAATTTGTATCAAATTTGGATGACATTTGGAAAGTCATTTTTAGGTGTCGATTGTTCAGTTTTACCTTGTAGCTCCTCGATTTACGACACTACCCCTTGAAATGGTTAAATTTAATAAAAAATGACCAGATTGGACAAAATTTTTATAGTTTGCTGCCTACCTCATATGGAATGATTTTTAGGCAAAATGTCTATTGAATGTTTAAACTTGTGGTTCCAAACTTGATGGTGGTTATAATTATCTCAGAATAAGCATTTATTCACAATTTTGAAAGTGTGGGAACCCATGGGTTTCTGCTTGCAGAAACAAACAAAGGGTATCTAAACTTTAGCTATTATAACCGTTTCAAAATCGTTTATAGTCTATGTGAAATACCAATATGTGCTAAGTCACCCTTCTAGTTATGGTACGTTTGAAAAGTGCGAAGCTTAACCACTAAATTAAACGGAATCCAATTTGCAGGGATTATGATCAAAAACGTTTTTATCACGCTTTCAAATGTTTGCAAAGCTTAAAACTCTTTTTTGGCCAAATTGACATAGATGAGAAGCTTGACCAAATATAAGGGAATGCTTAGGAAACCGGCTGATTCGGTATAACGCCTTAAACAGGCCTGGTTTCCAAATATATAAAAGTTTAAGATGAAAAGTTTACTCACTGTATCTGCGGTGTCATCCGTGGGGGGTTAACGTAAATCAAATATAAAGATCTACGAACGAACTGCTTAACGACAAACAATATAATTCATATATTATGTTTTATAAAAGGTTAAGGGGTGAAAATATGCTGAATATACTGAATCGGAAAATTTACAGCAAGGCACATTAAAAAACCCTACGATCAATACAGTGATATTTTGATGTTTACACGTTTAAACAGAGGTTCTCGACCTTAGGTTTGCAGAACGATTAATTGAAATGTCTGCATTTAAATTTTAAGATGTTGCTGTTTTCTAATATCTGAAACTATCCTTGGTGCCATTTAAAACTTAGTCAATGCATTTCTACTTAATTGGTTTTAGCTTACTGTGGGTTTTAAGTTGATTGGCGTATACTTCGTACTTAATAGAAAAAACGTTGAGAACCCTTGCAATAAAGTGTTTGTTCTCTAGATATCAAAAATGTAAATAATTGCACCAATCCAATGATAACCACCACCAGCACAAATCCCCAAACAACGACTGAAGCCCTAAGTACAAGAGAAACTACCGAACTTTCAACTTTACATACTACTGAAAGTAATATCACCACCATGGATATTTCATCATTAGCTTCAATAGCTGTATCGTCGCATGAAACAAGTTTTACGACAACTGCAACGTATGCAATATCAAATGGTAGCGGATCGCCTTCGAACTTAGTAAGTGTACAGCCAGGTTATTTTAAGTAACCAAGAAAAACATTTATTCACAACTGGGATCAGCTCTAAAGCGTTTATGTTAGATTTTTCTGACCCACCCCTTGCCTTGCTAATGAAAATGCTTGAAGAATCGGCTTAATTCGGTACAATGCCTTTAAAATGGTGTACAGTAATTTATGATCGTGTAAAAACTGTAAGGGAAACAGCTGCAGGAACTTTGAAATTAATCTTGATTTGCATTGATCTCGTGATAATAATGAAAAAGTTTCACGTCTAAAAATAAATTGCCAAAACTTCCAAAAGCAAAAATATGGAAGCGTTTTGCAATGATTGTTATTTTCAACTTGAAATAAATTTGAATAAAATGTATTGTTTTGTTGCAAACTGTGTGACAAATCACACCTGCATATACACAGTTTGCAAAGAGGGAAAGTTTGAAAGTACATATGAGGTGATTAACCATTGTGCTTTTTAAACTGTTGTCTTTACACTTTTATAGGAACTTATGTCCGAATTTGAAAAATTGACTCTTTGGCCTCTATAAAATTGCCCATGTATTTACTTACCATCAATTTTTGTTAGATTGTGTACATTGGAATCAGTGTGGGGGTATTTGTTTTTCTCCTTGGTGTGACATTTTCCTTTGTTTACGCCATCAAAAGGAAACGAAGATTATTTATTTGTGAAGCAAATTCGAAATCAAATATAAAAAGAAACGAAAGCAATTTGAGTTTACCAACAAATCATGGCGACACAAGTCATCAAAGTAAAACCTTCTCTTCAAACAAAGAGATAGTGTTGAATCCAATTTATAATATGGACCCTGTTGTTGGCAAGGAAGAAGTACCCAATCCAATCTACAATTTGGACGTACCGTTTAAAAGGAGTGAAAAGGAGGAAGTATTGAATCCAATTTACAATATGGACAATTAAACTATGGTTACAAAATGAGGAAATGGTTGTAGAATCCAATCAATCAATTACTTTAGCTAGATTTAGCATATTGTTTTGGTTTGATTTTAACAGGCACATACTTTAATTGTATCTTTATTGTTGATTTTAATTGTGTTTTGCTATCTATATTTGTTTGTGGAATTATGTTTTAATACAGCTGAATGGTGTAGTACAGACAAAGGGGCAAACTTTGCATAGGTCACATACGTCTAAACCAGTGGTTCTCAAAGTATGGGTCGCGACCCAAACATGGGTCGCGCAGGGTAAAAAAATGGGTCGCGCTATGGTGATTCAATTCTGCCTAAATGAACTTTTTTCATTTCATTTTTCAAGTATTTCCAATTCCTAGTCATGACTGAATTATTGTATCATAGGCATTTTATGTGGCTTTATCTTCGTAACCTTGGAGTATTGCATCATAGGTAAGTGGTTTTCTGAGAGTTTAGATGGCACCCAGCTACAGTACTACCATAGCGAAATACAGCCTCACTCGACCACGTTGTTCGGCAAAATGAACCAATCATTACAACATACAGACAACGGCCTTCCAATATTCTGTTACGCACACGGCGATTGTAACGCGTTAGCACGGGGAATGATAGGAGGTTAATCATGCGAAACTGAACTTGAGATGTAACAGTTAGCATTCAAGGACATGTAGGTATTCGTAAGTTACAAGAAATAAAAAATACATATTTTGATGTTTGAGGCTTGGGTCGCAACATGTTCATAAAGCTCAGATTTGGGTCGCACCCAAAAAAGTTTGAGAACCACTGGTCTAAACAATAGGCTGTATTGTGCTAATAAATGCCGACATCACAAAATATTTTGAGTCGCCACCCACATATATACTTATGTTTCGCAATTTTATAGCGTGTTTGGAAGGCGGCAAGAAATCTCCCGTCTGTTGGTAATGTTTTGTGCCTGATTACGTCATATCAGCAGAAAACGAAAGTATTTTGAGAATATTACGACCAAGCAAATATTGTGGGAGGCAACAACAAAAACGAGTGAGCAAATAAACCTCAGATAGTATTTACAATTGCTTACCGAAGTGAGAGCAAAATATAAACACATACAAACAGCCAATGGTGTTACGTGCAGCTGGTAGCCAACAAAACAGCTTTGGTTGGTTGTCGATCTTTCGTATGAAGTGTACTTTTAACGTTTCGTATTTTAGAAAACGTACGCATAAACAAGATGGGTTCCTGCTCCGTACCTTAGATCTTATTGCAAAGTTTCAAAACTATGTATGTATTGTTGGATACACAACCAGCAGCTTTATGAAGTTGGTCTTCAAGATGTTAAAAAAATGTTTGAAATTGCGTTTTCAATAAAAGCGTAAACTTTTAATTTTCTAAAGATTCTTAACACTAACACGTTTTGCTCCCACCAACACGTACCGACTAAGCCATCACTTAAGTTGGTTGGCTGTTGGAATGAAACATGTAAAAATGCATTTACCGTATTGTCCTATCCCAACAAGTTTTAATACCTGTTTTTTGTGCCAGTTGCATCTATCCTTGTATTTTATTTGGTTATATCTTGTGTACATCTAAAGTTTTATCACATGACGTGATAAAGATTATTTTCGGTAAACATCATTGGCAGTTTTCTTGTCGAGTATGTAACCCAAGATTGGTAACAAAAACTTCTTGTTGCATGTCGCGGTGTGGTCACACATACAGTAAACTTTTTAATGTTTCAACCTAAGTTTAAATTCCTACGTTTCTCAATTGATTTGTACAATGTATGAGTGTTACCCATAATTTTGCGTTTGCATGTCAAATAAAAAGCCTTCTGACTGCACAAAATACCTAATGCAACCGCTTCGCAATCCACAAGTCTACAGATTTAATTCTGACTTCTGCAAAAGTCAGCTAACGAAGCAAATATCTTAAAATCGAAATGTGCCGAACGTTATTGCATGGATTTTACAATGTTTAAAAGAAGTTAAGAACGCTGTTTTTCTAAACTAATACCAAGGTTTTAGGGGTACCGCTGGTACAAAACTAAATTTTTCAGGTCTCCTGTGTACGTAAAACTTCTCTTGCGGTATGCATGCATAAAATATATTGGTTTAACCCGCGCAATTGAGAAACAACACGTAGAATCTTTTCAGAATTACCACACCAGTAAATGTATATTTAAAAAACATATAATGGCTAAAGTTTGTGTACAGTATGCATAGTATAAATTTGTGTTACACGATGAAACTACAACCGGCTTACATAATACGCAGTTTTACCGCTTTTACCGACCACAAACCGTTAACATATGCATTTGCAAAAGTTTCTGATACATGGTCATCGTGCCAACAACGTCACCTTACGGCTATACTCGAATTCACTGATGTTCGACACATCCAAGGGAAACACAATCAAGTCGCTGACGCATTGTCCCGGATAACTGTTTCAAGTCTACAAAAGGTGATGTTGGATTTCGATTACAAAGCTATAATGAAGGCGCAACTTGATAAAGAAGTGCAATTATACCGTACAGCAATTACAAACCTAAAGCTCGAGGACATAACTATTGTCATCTCTGGTCTCGTGGCAAAAGAAAGTATTCAACGTTATTCATTGTTTGTCACATCTGTCAATACGCACGACATGCGAGCTGGTAGCTTCAAATTTTGTGTGACACGGGCTTAAACAGCAAGTAGGAATATTGGTTAAATAGTGTACAGCTTGTCAAAAGTCAAAGATCCACACACATTCGATCAACTTTGGTGGATTACCTATTACCTCGTTTTTGCTTTGAACATGTTGGCCCTTTACCGCCGTCACAGGGCAAAATATATCTGCTGGCAATAGTAGATAGGTTTACTAGGTGGCCAGAAGCAGTTCCCATGACGGGGGGGGGGGGCTTGTGCCAGAGCTTTCGGTCTAGATTTCACGTTTTGGAATTTCAGCGCACCTACCTTCTGATCGTGGTTTGTGGTCGACGATAAGCCAACTGCTTTGGATACAACTTCATCTCGCCACAAGCTTTCATCCTCAAGCAAACGGATTAGTTGAACGATTTCACCGACATTTAAAAAGTGCTTTGATGGCTCGCCTTTCCAGACCAAACTGGGTTGACGAATTACCTTGGGTTATGTTAGGCATTCGAACTGACCCCAAGGATGATTTACAGACATCTTCAGCAGAGCTCGTATATGGCTCCCCAATCGCAGTTCCAGGAGATTTCATCTGTCATGATGAATCAGCTCCCTCTCAAGTTTTACCTGCTCTACGGGATGCAGTCGACAAGCTTCTACCAACTCATATGTCCAGACACGGCATTGTGAAATCAGCAATACCACCAAGTCTGACAGCTAGTGACCATGTGTTCGTTCGGATAGATATACACCGTCAGCCACTGACAAAGCCATATGACAGACCGTTTAAAAACCGCAATAACAGATTTTTTGAAATGGGTGTTGATCCACGTTGGAAACTACTTCGCAAAATGGCAAAACCAGGTTGCTAAGTTGAGTTACTTAAGAGATACCAAAAAATTGAGTTATTTAAGAGATACCAAAGAAACATTCCGTTTTCTTTTTCGGTACTAAAGACTATTGTCTCAAAGCAAAATGGGGGGGGGGTGCAAAATGGCAAAACCAGGTTGCTAAGTTGGGTTATTTAAGAGATACCAAAAAATTGAGTTATTTAAGAGATACCAAAGAAAGATTCCGTTTTCTTTTTCGGTACTAAAGACTATTGTCTCAAAGCAAAATAACACATGGTGACATAACATTTTTTTAAAATTTGCAGTTATGCAGTTAACACGCTATTTACAAAAAATAACCTATATACACTACATGACAATCAATGTAGTACAGACAGACCGTATATATCCGCCTAAATCGCAAAGTACATGTCAAACGTGGACACAGCCCTAATGCAAAGCTACTTGGTGTCTACCCAATGAAAAAAATATTAGAATCTGGTAGAGAGACAAGTCTAGTTCATTCCAACAATGCAAAATTCCAAAATGGAGCCAACCTATACAAGAAAAGTTTTTCTTGTGGCTACGTCCGCACACAACATAAGAAATGTACAATACGAGGCAAAAAAAACTTCCGATACATGCATGTTGTAATTAGTACGGATCCTAAGGCCAATCGTCACCAACTGCTTGAAAACGCTTGCCACCAAAGTAAACATATTTGCTGGGTTCGGTGGTAACACAATTACTTAGCCTGTTTACTTTTTCTTCGTTGTCTAAGAAATCTGTTGCTTTGTTGTAAATTTGCTGTGCTCTTTCCATGTATGTTTTGCATTCATTTGTGTGGTGTTCTCGTCGTTACATCACTGCCAGCATTTCGTAACATCTTCCAAACATTTTCTGCTTTTCTGCTTCCTCTGTCAAATCTCTTTTCATCATGGCAATGGCATCAAATAGAATATCTTTTTCACTCAACAAAATCTCTTGCTATGCTTATCATCGATGAAACTGTAGCACTGCATTTCTTCAAAGGGTAATCAAACGTAAGATTGCGCAGTTTCTCCAAAACAGATTGCATTTGTGGATAACAGAGTTTAATTTGAGATATGTGACCAGTCCAGTTTTAATCGGAACACTATCAGTTTACAACATAAGTTCTGACCAGTGAGGTATAACTTGTTGGAGTGTTATAAATTGTTAAGTTGACGTGGAGTCATTAGATTGCGCGTACAAAAAAACCTGGTTGAAAAAAATACAAAAGTTGAAAACGCTATGATATGGAGCAAATGTGCCTCAATATACGAGTTTGTGAACTATTTAGAACCTGAAATAACGAGTTTGTGAACTATTTAGAATATCAGGTCAGTAGTTAAAACGAAACTGACAAACCTTAAATAATTTTTCAGCACTTTCCACATTTTGGTTCCACTGTTGTTGTTCCAGTCGAACATATTGGAGGGAGAGAAGATCCAACGAATCAAATGTAGGGTCATTGCTTTTACGCAGCATCTTGCTGAAATTTTTAAAAATTTCGCCTCTGAATAAGGCTGATAATAAATCTTGACTAAACTTCTCATTTTCAGACATCGGGGGGGGGGCCGTACATATTGGAGGGAGAGAAGATCCAACGAATCAAGTGTAGGGTCATTGCTTTTACGCAGCATCTTATTGACATTTTTAAAAATTTCGCCTCTAAATAAGGCTGATAATAAATCTTGACTAAACTTCTCATTTTCAGACATCAGTGTTAGAATTATGCTACAAGTCCGGTAATGTATGATCCGAATCCATTTAAAGTTTGCTTAAGTGCTTCAAAGAGGCTAGACGGAATGTCACTTCGCTAATCGTTATAAAGTTAGCAGCCATTCCCGTTGCCCTTAGTTCATACGTTCCTCGTCTTTCGGAGTTGCCTTCTGATCCAGTTTTAGTAAAGTCTTCTCATTTTATTTCCATGGATGACGTTGCTTGATTCGGTTTCTTGGCCATTTGGTCAGAAACGCTCTTTACATCTAATGTGCGACACAATTTTTGTGTCAAAAACATTTAAAGCAACGTCTTTATAAAATAGCAGTAAAGATGGCGGGGGGGGGGACTTGATTCGGTTCTTCTTTCTTGGCCATTTGGTCAGAAACGCTCTTTACATCTAATGTGCGACAGGGGGGGGGGAGAAATAAAGATGCAATTTATTTCTGGATAATGATGTTTGATTTGTAAATGACCGAAAATCAATAGCTTTCAAACCTTACCTGTTTTGCTTTTCTAAACAATTTACGCGGGGGGGGGGGGAAATAAATATTTTTTATTTCTGGATAATGATGTTTGATTTGTAAATGACCGAAAAACAATAGCTTTCAAACCTTACCTGTTTTGCTTTTCTAAACAATTTACGCTCAAGATATTCGTCGGATGTAACTTCTACGTTTCTGATCAGTTTTCCCAAACTAATGGACTTAAAAGAAATTGAATATTCCTCTTTCTTTAAGGCGTCATTGATTTCGTCCCGAGTGTGAGGATTAAAAATAAGACCCACGTCTATATTCAGCAAATTATCAACAATTTCAACAACCAGGTAATTGTCAGAATACTCAACGATATAGATCAGTGATGTTGGAAAAAGGTCATCCATTTGTGTCAAAAGGCATTGAATCTCCTCCAACGGTTGTTTATTACTGGATGATGGTTCTTCCTCCCTGTTTTGAGTTAACAAGGATGCCCGATCCTCACAATATAACTTTACATTAAAGAATGTTACAACAACTTTTCTTTTTTCCATTTTAACGAACTTTTTACCTGCAAACAAAAACCTTTCAGATGAGTTTTTTGTACTTAACTGTCTACATGCCTTGATCCAAAGAGTCGAACCGCTTGTCATATGGGTTCAGGTTTTGTTCTGGTTCTTAAAAAAAAGGTTTTGTTCTGGTTCTAAAAATGTGTATTTTCGGGACTGGGTTTTACTCCGTTTTTGGCAAATTACCCGGCCTAAACCGCGTTATCATTATTAAACTCCAAACAAATTTTGCCCGTGTGATGCAGAACACTTTTAAATTCGTCATTTTTGACACGCCTATAGCTTTATCTTGCGCTTATTCTTCAGTGCGTTGTTTCCAAAGGAACATAAAACAGGTTGCATTTTTTCTGGTTCGGTTCCGGTTTGGGCCCAACGCCAAACAAAAAAGGGTTCAACTCCGGTTCGGGTTTTTAGAAAATAGTAATTAGCGGTTTGGGTTCGGTTCGGGTTTAATGAAACAAGCAGCTCAAACCGGTTCGCGGGTTTGGGTTCAGTTCCGTTACGACCTTGATCATTTATGAAGTGTTCTGTATTTATAATGATGCCTGTGTTCTATGTTCTGTCGTATAGGATCGCAACCGACCGCACAATAAGTTGGGGTATCAGCCAGTTGCAAAAACGTTGGTAAAAAGCTTCTGGCCAAATAAAAACCTGCCTAAACGGAAACACGAACGCATTTCCTCGAAAAGTTTCCTGTGATCCGGTAGGCAGGCTCAGATGTAAAAAACAGTCATTGGCGACGATCTGGCTGCTTCCGTCAGAGCATTTAGATCATTGGCGAGATCTCAGACTGCAATTGGCTGAATTCCCATGTGACTCTAACTGCGTGCCAGCGTTGCATTTGAACAACCAACAACGACCGCTACTTTCAAATGTTGCATTAAATTTATTCAATATGCAAATAATCACGTTTCCGACATGCACTATTGTGGTGAGTTTCAGACCAAAAGTTTACCAAAGGTTGTTGAAATTTAAGCGAAAAGTCAAACACAAAGCCCATACGTAGAAATAGCAAAAAATATTTCAAAACAGCCATCTAATTAACCTTTACCTACTACGACATAACTATTTCGTGCAGAAATATAACCAACAAACGTTTCCTATGCTGCAGAAATACAACCAACAAACGTTTCCTATGCTGTTTTTACCCGCACGGACCCAAAACGGGGGGGGGGGTTTCGTGCAGAAATATAACCAACAAACGTTTCCTATGCTGTTTTTACCCGCACGGACCCAAAACAAGTCATATTAGTTTGATAAGGTTTACTTTTATTTTTGCAATCAGTAGTTTTTGTACTTAACGGCTTGACACAAATACGTATAGTAAAAACTAAAATGTAAAGTTCCCCTTTATGTCATGTTCAGAATAGATATCTAAAACGTGTCATTATTTATTTTGCGCATTGTTTTCTTAACTGATGTGTTACTTTGGTTAATTGTCTATTCTCGTCTAAAACAACAAACACTTTTAATGTTTCACTGAGATCAAATTAACTGACTTACGAACAAAATATAGAATCATCAAACAAACAAATTTCAAATACCTTCAATATTTATACTGCTGAAACCAATTATACATGCAAGTTCAGGCTAAATGAATCCTACACAGTAAAACTTCTAGGTGTGAGTTTTGTTGTGTACGTGACCACAAGAATAACTACTGATTGCATCTTAGCTCTGGGTGACTGCAGTGTATGTTACAAATAAATCTAAATCTGATTTATGCCGGTGCCGCACGAGTTTCCGTTGCTCGAAAATAACAACGTCACTTCTGTATAGATTGGGCTTTTTGAAGCGTAGTATGAATGCTGTAAAACTGCATTTAAACACCAATGAATGAGAAGGTTTTGCAAGCAGCACCCAAACGCACACGTTGTCTAACTCTAAACAAACAGTTCTGCTGTGTGCAGTCCTGTATACTGTATAGTTGCAACGTAAGTTACTGCTTTTATTCCAAAATTAACCCCAGTAGTTTATAAACCTCAATGAAGATATTTTGACCACTTGTACTTGCATCATGGTTTTTGGCAAGTAATTTTAGGGCCAGATTTAAGGTTTTATTTTCATGTTTTCTGTACATATACATTTGGGTGTTTCGACCTACATAGTCTCATCAGTAAACCTGACAACTCGTATTGGCTAGTGTAGTTATCCAACGGCACTCCACAACCGGGCAAAAACCACA
The DNA here is from genome assembly GCA_003260075.1 of Phallusia mammillata. Classification (NCBI taxonomy): domain Eukaryota; kingdom Metazoa; phylum Chordata; class Ascidiacea; order Phlebobranchia; family Ascidiidae; genus Phallusia; species Phallusia mammillata. The sequence continues at coordinate 17,139 of QLIY01001723.1, forward strand.
TAGGAAGCTGGTACACAATGGCGAAGCAAATACTTTCGGTAACCAATGCGGGTTCGGTTCAGTGTCACTATCTCTAAATGCATCAAACAAGTGATAAGTAAACTTCAGACAATGTTGCACACTGTTTTCACCTATGAGGTCCCGTCAGAAACCTGGTGACAAGACGTAAGCTGCATTGGATCGTGTAGCTTGAAAAACAGGAACCTATACGTATGTCCTGAAAAACAAAGTACCAACTCACGTGTCTATTTTTAAACCACCACCCACGGTTTTATTCATATGTTTTCAAAAGCTGATGCAGTGTTATGTTTCTGAGCAGGTTTGTTAAAAACGATGGCAGGCAGTTTACTCGTGTGCACGAACTGACACTACATGGTTAGTGGAGTGGAGTTAAATTCGCTTGGTGAAAGGCATCATATACAGCGACACATTTACGGGGGGGGGGCAAACCACCACCCACGGTTTTATTCATATCCTTTCAAAAGCTGATGCAGTGTTATGTTTCTGAGCAGGTTTGTTAAACACGATGGCAGGCAGTTTACTCGTATGCACGAACTGACACTACATGGTTAGTGGAGTTGAGTTAAATTCGCTTGGTGAAAGGCATCATATACAGCGACACATTTACACTATACAATCACTAGCCGGAAATAGCTGCGCAATGCTGAAACGTTATGGGGCGTAAAACAGTGGTGTATCATGACAAAACGCGCTGCACCTACACCGTAGGATTATGTGACGAGAGCTCACTGGAGACTGAGTTTGGCGCAAAAAAGGCCAGGAGGGAACGTTGGTGGAACCATTCGAGTGGACCCTACAAACTAAAAACCCGTGTTTGGGACAGAGAAGGGTGTACGACAGGAAAAGAAACCACGAGAAAAACCCTAATAGTTTACTTTAAACTACAATGCACATGTTAATAATGCCATAAATGGCAGTGTTTTTAGTTGTGATGTGGTAAGACGAGGAAAAGATTACACCACTTTGAAAATAGAAATTGAAGTTGGATGAATACTATATGTATTAAAATCAGAAACTAATTTTCAAGAGAAAAACAAACGAATTTAACTTCAAAAAAGTAAAAAAATCATATAAATCAATTAAAAACAACACATAAATAAAGTTAAAATATGAAAAATATTTTGAAATAAAACTAAAGGCAATATAAATAGGGTTGAAGTTGGCACGGCTCACTTTTACGCATGACCAAAGACGTTTTGGTATTGTGGCGAATTTTAATCACGTTTTATTTATGACGCATCTTTTGAATACTTTACCTTCACACACGTATTTTCACTTATTCTTTCACGTTACTTTGTTATATTTGTTCGGATTATTACACACCTTCATGCACATAACATCCTTTACAGTTTATTATCCTGTGTTTCACTATTGTTTAGTCTGTATAATCGTTGTTATGTTTCGCCACTCATTTATTCACTTAATTGTTTTGTTTAATCGTTGTTATGTTTCGCCACTCATTTCTTCACTTAATTGTTTTGCGTATTATTCTCACCACACAGTATATTCACTAAATGGTTCTTGTTACACATGATGCTTTTCCTGTGTTTTATACGTTCGCCTCATATGTGCCGTTCGCGTGTTCACCCTTGTTGGTTCTGCGATACGTGATTTGTTAATCAACGTGATTGGTGTGGTAAAACGTGCTTGAGAAGGAAGCATGGTGAGTCTTCCTCTGGGCGCCGTGCGAGTAGCAGTGTGTACTTTTGTGTCGTGTATTTGCTGGCGTTGACTTGTAGTGGAACTTGTCGAATTCCGAGTTGTTTTATGCGAATGCTTTTTATCGTTTTATTTAAACAAGACGCCCATTAGTGAAACCAGTTTGTGGTCTCTTTTCGGCTTAGTGGTGAGCCGTTATTGCGGGGTTCGGGCCGTTTCCGAATTAGGGAGGCAGTTTAGAATTAGACATAAACAGATCGATTGGAATTTAACATCACCACTTGAAAGGTCTTTTAGCCGAATTCCCAAAGCTGCCGAAATAATTCCGTAACATTACAAAGGCCTGAAATATTGATATTGGTTTCACAGACACAAAGCACCAAGAAAACAAGAAAAGAGTAAAGGATTTTAATGCCATGACATACATACTTACACACGCAAAATGTTAGCTTTCGCCAATGATTGCAGGAATTTCAAAAGTTTTGTATCTTTTATTTATATAATTCAAATTACAACATACAATTAACCCCCCCCCCAAATAAATTTGTCTTACCATTTGTTGGTTTTAGTGGATAATGGTAATTAAAAATATTATGCAAGTTTCCCCCATAATTTTCCATAAAGCCGTTGTCTGTATGATATTGCAGGAAACTTTGCTCTCTACTGACTTCCAGTGGTGTTTTGTTTGGAACATGACGCATCATAATGTCTTTACCCTGTAAAATTGTCCCGGTTTAAAAAACGTGATCATTTTTTTGACTAAAATATTATTACCTGATATTCAAAATAAGCTTGACTTTTGAAATCGGATTTCAAGCAATCATCGATTCTGCCAAAGATATTTTTGTTCATCCAATTTTGGTATTCTGCAAATAAAACAACTTGTCAAAAATGTGTTTAGGGGTTCAAGCATAACAATCTAATTTACCAAAAACATTATCTTGATTGTTTAACGTCGTAAGAAACCAAGATCCCCCCCCCCCAGTAGCTCTACCGTGTTCATTAGGCTGCAGTATATGTTACGAACAAACCTACATAATCACTGCCGGTGCCGCCCCCCCCCCCCACTTGAAAGGTCTTTTAGCCGAATTCCCAAAGCTGCCGAAATAATTCCGTAACAGTATTACGCTTTCCCTGCAAGAATATGAACAAACGGCCACAGTGGTGCCTCCATTTACGCGTGAAGGTGTTCATTGGTAGAACTTCACACTGGAGCTCAGCTGACGCCCGGTTTGGTAGGTGGCGCAACAAAGCATAGGCGTTTATGGTGCTGACACTCCAATCATTCTTAACATAAACCCAAATTGCTGAGTCAGCGCCATAAACGCCTATGCTCCGTTGCGCTACCTACCAGAAATTCCCAGACGGGGCGTCAGCCAAATTCCCGTGTTCCCCCCCCCCCGCGAGTTTCTTTGCCGACCTCCATATTTATGCAAAAAAACAGACAGCCTAGACGAAATGTATGGTTCCCTTATATTTCGACGCTAGATCTAAAGTCTGGCTATTGGACAATGCCTCCAACGGACGAACATTAGCGAGAAAGTCAACGTATTATCACTTTATTCGAGGTGAAATAGGGTTACTATTTAGGGTGCCTGACAAAAAAAGCATTAAGAACCTCTACATTGAAGTGTTTATTCTCTAGTCTAGACAATAGGGACGTAAATATTTGGACCAATCCAAAGGTAACCAGCACCAAAGGCTAAAGAAACCATTGAACTTCCAACTACATCTATTACAGAAAGTAGTATCACCGCAGCAATAATATCGTCAAATGACACGATTCGTCACATGAAACGATTTTTACGCCGACTGCATTGATTTTTCAGTTAAACATATTTTAAAGCGTTTAGTCTACGTGAGAATTCACTCTTTGTTTCGCAATGTTTTTCTTGATTACATCATTTCAGAAGAAAAAGAAAGTATTTTTAAAAATTACGACCAGACAAATATTGTAACAGGTAACCACAAAAACGAAACAGCTGTTGTAGTCTTTTTTCATAAAATTGTTGCTTGTCTTGACAGTAAAACAGAGACGATTTATATCTTGTTTTTTTTCCTACTAGGACAATATTTCGGGTGCAAAATAGGTATTAACACAATAAATAATTTTACGTGCAGTTGGTATCCAATAAAACAGCTTTAGTTGTTGTTGATTTCTATCGTATAAAGTGTAATTTTTACGTTTTGCAACTTTTAAGGAAAACGCATAAATAGCGAAGATGGGCGGCAGTGGGTCTTCAGAAACACCTCCTCCTCCAAGTTCTGAAGCATCAACCGATACTTCAACTAGTGTTCCCGCAACAACAAGCTTCATAGAAACAATTACATCGACACTGCCTCACACCACCGTGGTTGAAACTGATGGAATTATAACTAAAAGTGCAAGTGACGGAACTAATTATTCTTCTCCACACTCAACTGAGCTGGTAATTTTTAAAACAACGCAGGAATTCACTTTAGAAATGGACACAACTACAAGCAAAACACACGAAGACTACTTATTGGTATGACTACGGTAAAACTAATGGTTGCAAAAGAACTGTGCAATTGCTATCTTTGAAATCAAAGTAGGATATCTCACTCAACAAAACATATTTGTGACCAAGTAAGCTCATTGATGGTAAACATTTTAATTATTCTCACAACTTTTCACCTTGGTATGATATTATTTTGGAGTTACATTTATTTATTTAATGAAAAAGGAATAAGGGCCCACCAGTTTGTGTAAAGCAGTAACTATATGAAGTTACATTATTCCCAAAGGTGCTTATTGTGTAATTTTCAAACAGGTTTTTGGTGTTGGTATCGGCGTGGGAGTCGCACTTGTGTTGCTGATAATTGGATTTGCTTTCGCCATCAAAAGGGTGCGTAAGTTAAATATATCAGCAGCATTAAGAAAAGACAACGCCAACGACCATGTAAATACTGTGGGGGCAAACGACATGACATCTGCGCAAACAATTGTGGCAGAATCTGGTTCTTTGAACATGAAACAGGTTTCAAACACAATATGTCACATGGAATCTCTACAAAGAGAAACAGTCGACAATCCAATATATGAATCAACATCGAGAAATATCTAGCAAAAGGGAACAGATTTTATAATGGTTTATCATTACCTGAAAAACACTTCCATTTTATTGCATGATTTTATTGCAAAGTTTCAAAACGGTACATTTATTGTTGGATACTCAACCGGCAGCATTATGCGGTTTGTGGTCAAACCTGATCAGATTTATCTTTTGTGAAGTTAATGAAATTACATTATTGTTCATGCACATGTCAGAACTGCAAATGTAAGTGTTCTAAATTGCATTTTTCAAATAAATATGTGAACTTTTAATTATTATCTACACACGAACTCGTTTTGCTCCTAACACGAACCGACTAAACTATCACTAAAGTTTTTTGAGTGTTCTCTTGGAATCAAACATGTAAAATATGTATTTACCCCGTATTCATGCAAGTTTTAATACATATTTTGTGACCATTGCATTTCTCCTTGTATTGTATTTGATTATAAGCTTATATCTCGTGTATATTAAAAGTTTTATCACATGATGGGCCAAAAGTTTTCTGCGGTGTTACAATTTTTAATTTTTCAATCAAATCGAGTAGAAATTAGCTTAAAATACTAAAGCCTCGATAGTTAAATGTATTGATTCGCAAGCAATCTATAAACGAACTTTAAGAACGTTTTTGTTCAAACTGCCATGCCTTGCTTTTAAAGGTACTTGCCATATTAATCTTTCGGGTTTCATGTGGGCAAAATATTTTTTAATTCTTTTTGACCGTCATTAGTAAAATGCATCAGTTCAATCTGCTCAATTTAAAACGACACGCACAATGTTGTTAGTATCACACCACTAAATGTATTTATAAAATAAATAAGGGCTAAAGTTTGTGCACTGTGTACACAGTAAAACCTTTTTAATAAAATTGGCAGATGTTTTTGCACACGTATGACTGTGTAAATCCACCGTGAACTTGAGAATAAATAATTAGTGGCGTGAGAATAAATAATTAGTGTAAAGTGGGGCGCGACCGAAAAAGTTTAAGAACCCCTGTGCTAGAGTAACTGTTTGCGCTTGCATAGAACGTCGAAGTAAACAACCATAGATGCTAACTTAGAGGTAACTAAAATGCATCCTAAGTTTTGTTAAAAGTATTAAAGGAAATCATTCTTATCAACGAACAGAGCATTGTACATATTGTATTGATTACAATGCTTGTACAATGTGTGTTCTGTATTATGCATATATTCCAGGCCTACCATATTTTCATCCTTAAAAAGGAGGACACACATTCCCGACAAAGAATAGTAACACTTACTTGTGTGCCCAAGAAAATGAAAGCACAACATATTTGACGAATTTCATACGGTCAATTAATTATCATAGTCCAATTTGGATGAAGTTTAACTTACTATAAATTGTTCTTGGCCTCTTTGGCCGGGATTTAAGGCAGAAATGTTATCAAGACATTTAGTAAGTACAGAAAATTTAAAAAGGAGGACATTTGGGCATTTTTTGTTGTCTCTGAAGGACAACTTACTTTTTGTTAAAAAGGGGGACATGTCCTCTAAAAAGAGGACGTATGGTAGGCCTAATATATTCTTACCACAACACCGATATCTCGTAATTTTTGCGCCGGTTTTATTACGTCATCGCTTGACGGAGTATCAGTGACGACATAAACCATATCCATGTGGTTACTTCGGAGACGGCCATGGTTATTGAAAACGTTGAAAGCATATTCTAATACAGCTCCGATGTTCACCAGACCGTCGTCTAAACAAAGATTGGGTGATACAAAAAAGTCAATGAAACAGGTAAATAAAATATACAACAAACGTACTAATAAACAAGTGGAAAATACGTTAAGCATGACGAGCTGCGATGAGTCAAATTCCTAATTTCTTACATAAATGGCACAGAACAGACGATATTTTGACAATCTTTTTTTTTTCTGAAACGTTCAACAATCGTCATCTAATTAGTAATTGTGCAATTAGATAACATTAGTTAACTCATATTTACTATTAAATTAGACAATAACTAACTAATCGTTTTCTACAGCAATTGTTTACGAACCAGTTTTTGCCCATTTTTGTCTTCTCACTTGTTCCAAAAATTTCGCCTGATCAATGTCGTGTATGGTATCATTGAAGTAGATCGCATTTTCAGTGTGAACTCTGCCGCTAAACGGAATACGTGCTATTCTCATCGAGTCTGGTCCAGTGTGGTATGTTCTGCAAATGCCAGGAGACTTGTAAAACGTATACTGCAACTTAACTAGATAATTACGATTAACACAAAAATAAAAGAAAACAAAGCTAATCCGATTGTAAAAAAAATAGTTTGTTCTGACCAAAGTTTCTTCTTGTCCTTCAAAACATATTTACGAAACAAAAACTAAGAATTCTTAAGTTTAGATACTCAAAAGTTGGCTTCACAAGAATTTCAACTCATTTCTTCCATGTCGGTTCATCGCTTGCATGCACTAGTACCACGTAGTCAACAGGAACATACGGAGGACATGGTCCTGAAAAATAAAAGGACTGTTTGCGTTTTCAAATTACTGCAATACTCAAAACTATTTTTTGGCTAACTAGCGCAGCACTGCTTCGGGGGGGGGGGTATTTACGAAACAAAAACTAAGAATTTTTAAGTTTATACACTCAAAAGTTGGCTTCACAAGAATTTCAACTCATTTCTTCCATGTCGGTTCATCGCTTGCATGCACTAGTACCATGTAGTCAACAGGAACATACGGAGGACATGGTCCTGAAAAATAAAAGCGCCGGTTTTGTTTTTCTTATAAGCTACTGCAATACTCATAATTATTAATTATTAATTATATCTTTGTTGGCTGACTTGCGCAGCATTGCTTTGGTTGACTCCACTGTCCGTTACGAAGACATCGAGATGTCTTAGCTTCTGGTGTGGGTTGAATCGAGAATCCATCACTGGTGCAAGTAAACTCACAGGGGGGGGGGGTTGACTCCACTGTCCGTTACGAAGACATCGAAATGTCCCAGCTTGTGGTGTGAATTGGATCGAGAATCCATCACTGGTGCAAGTGAACTCACAAACCGAACCAGGATTGTTGAAATCACTGCATTTTACTTCTCCATTCCTAAAACTTCTGGAAATCGGGGGACATTTTGCATTTGCTGTAAAATCAAAGAAACAAAATCTACTTTTCTTGCTATTCTCATCCGTTCTGTAGAGTTCGTAGGCAATGTTTTCTTTTAAAATAAAGATTGAATCTTTTTTCTTCAGCACATATACATGATTTGTATGCTCAAATTATATACCTAACCTTCGCAAGTGTTATGTTTATTGCACATCGAAGTTTCGCAATAACAAGTGCAGGTAGATGAACTCTGATCCGAATTGCATTGATGCTGTGAAATTCGTGTCCCAATGAAGTTCTTAAGTAAAAAAATCATATAAACTTTATGAGTTACCAGTTTTCGCCAACATGAACCAAAATAGATAAGGGGGCAATTGATAATCAAAAGCCCACTATTTTTATGCTTATAGCATTTAATGGTATCGCCAGTAGTCGAAACGTTGAAGTTAAAGACTTGTCATCTACCTGCTATTTATTTTGACATAATCTTTTTCAAGTATTAAAACTAACTCCCGTTTTATTTCCATTCTTACAAGAAACAAAAGCAAAAAATAATCATTTCGTTGTAACTTTTGATCCAAGCTTATATATAAATCAATTTTAACGCACTCAAACAAATAAAACACCTGCGGTTCATTTGCTTCACCCGCATTTCGCTGTTTACATCCTTTCCAAATCGTACTTTTACCTTTTTCACGACATACAACAGTTGAGCAACTGGCCTGCATCGAATACGTCACGGTTTAATTCAACAAAGTATTGTCCTAGTAACACAGGACACAAAACATATTTTCATATTTTAAATGCTCTCGCTGGTTTATATTTACCTGGTTTTTAGGGCATACAACCATCAACCCGTTGACCATACACTCTTGTATATTTGTGGCATGATCACAACATTTCAAAGCTGCAAAAGGGTGCAACCATAAAATATTTACTGCAATCTGCCAAAACACATGCCCATTTATTAAAGTCCCAATATTGAATTTATCTTGTTCATTTGAAACAACTTATAATTATTCTTACACATACTGTAGCCTATATTTGGATCAGTGAAGTGTTTACGAAAATAATGACGTACATCTTTGTTGTTATAATATTATTGATTCCCACTAAGCTCTAGTTGTTACATCGCCTTGTACATATGTTTATGTTTTCTGTGTTTCCCGGGGGGGGGGTATCCGTTCTGTAAAGTTAGTAGGAAATATGATATTTGAAAAAAATATTGAATCTTTTTTTACTTCAGCACATATACATGATTTGTATGCCCAAATTGTATATCTAACCTTCGCAAGTGTTATGTTTATTGCACATCGAAGTTTCGCAACAGCAAGTGCAGAGAGATTTACTCTGATCCGTATTGCACTGATGCTGTGGAGTTCGGTGCCCAATAAAGTTCTAAAGTAAAAAAGTCAAACAAACCTTATAAGGCACCATTTTCGCCAACATATACCAAAAAAGATACAGGCGCAATTAATAATCAATAGCCCATTATTATTATGCGTTTTACATTTCATAGTATTGCATGCAGTCGAAACGTTAAAATTAAAGACTCTGCATCTACCTACTATTTAATTGTGACATAATCTTTTAAAAGATTAAAACTAACTCTCGTTTTATATCCATTCTATTCTAATGCAGCTATTCTAATTCTATTCTAAACAATTGTGTTGCAAAAAAAGTAATCAAATCGTTGCAACGTTTAAACCAAGCTTGCATGTAAATCCATTTTAACGCAAACAAACAAACGAAGCACATGCATTTCATTTGCTTCACAAGCATTTCGCTGTTTACATCCTTTCCAAATCGTACTTCTACCTCTTTCACGTCGTACAACCGTAGAACACCTGGCCTGTATCGAATAAATTACAGTTTAATTAATCAATTGTTTCCTAGTAACACAGTACACAACACATATTTTAAGATTTTAAATGCTGGGGGGGGGGCTTTTTTCCTAGTAACACAGTACACAACACATATTTTAAGATTTTAAATGCTTTCGCTGCTTTATATTTACCTGGTTTTCGGAGCATTCAACCATCACCCCGTTGACTTTACAGTCTTTTATATTTGTAGCATGATCGCACTTCCAACATTTCAGAGCTGCAAAAGCAACCAAATTATATTTACTGCAATCTGTCAACACACATGCCCATAAACTCCTAATATTAAGTTCATTTCGATCATTTGAAACAATTTATCAAATACAGTCCTACTGTAGCATATCTTACAAATACTGTAGCCTATATTTGGACCAGTGCAGTGTTTACGAAAATAATAACGTACATTTTTGTTATTGTAATATTCAGTGTGAACTCTGCCGCCAAACGGAGTGTGAACTCTGCCGCTAAATGATTCCCACTTGGTTACAGTACAGATTTTTTTCGTAAATATGTACCTTTAGAATATTGCAGTGTCAAAGCAAATACAAGAACTCCAAAGTGATTCCACATCTTTCAGTTTTTTCTGCAGAAAACAAACAGCAAACAAAGTACAGACCTATTTCCGGGGCATTGCACTTAATAACATCATGTTCATCAAGTACATAGATATTATTATCTGTCGCCTCAGGGTGAAGCGATATTAGTCATTTGTGGTGTGATTTTCGCACTTTAGGGCTAAAACACGCTTAGGTTCAACCAAAGGCAGCATCCACTTCCCGTCCGTATAAACTAAAAGCCATAAAAGACTGCTGAGATTGTTTAAGCAATATGAAAAAAAGCGAATGTCAAAATGCTAGTCCAAACAAATGATTACTGTCCTATAATCTGTTTAATAGTAAGTTATCTGCTGAACTCTAAATAGTGCTAAGAAATGCAATTATAAACAGATCGGTTTCAATTAACCTAGTGCTACTACATTACATCTTTTAGCTGAAACTTTTTAAGTACCAGATGTTTTTGACAGAACTGTTATAAAGAATAAAGCACACTTTTGAGATAAAGGGTGTTTATTTGAATTGTGCTATTACATGACGGCCCCATACGCACTCATTGTGTCCTACGAAAAACTATTTTTTTAGAAGATGCATCCATTGAATGTCGAAATATCGAGTTTTTTCTAATTTTAATTAATGAAAAAAATGTTTTGAAACGCATTCTGTGGAAGCAATGCAACAAACACAATTCCCATCTTAAAATATAGCTTAACAGCGTGGCATGTTCTCCTGGAAAAAGATTTGAAATTGTCATGCAAATTTAACCAAACTAGCTTAATAGAAAAGTCGTTTAAAATTTTATTTAGACGTTTTATGTTGGTAATTAGAACCGTATTGTTGGCAGGAGCGCCATTATATTAAATGGGAGAAGAAAATGTGGCTCTCTTCTGCGCGTTGTTAATCCAGTCTTTATAACAGTATCAAATACATAGAGAGCTTTACTTCAGTTTGCATGCATTGAAAACGGAGGTCCCAAACACCAACATGTGGACTACAGTACCGATGACAACTTACAGTGCCTATTAAAAGTGTCATATCATATTCCTGTGTTTTAAGCGGCTTTTAATTTCTACCATTTCGCAGTCACTGTTTTTTTTATCTTCGGGTATCCCATAGTTGTCGTCGATGGTGTTAATGTAATAAAATTTATATAAACTTTTCTTTTAATGAAAACAATTGGCATAACAACAACTAAGACTTTCTTTGTAAGAATTATTTTGTGAAATCACAGTGTGGAATGTTTAGACAGTGTCTTTTAATGCATCTAAAGCAATGTAATGTGATTGTTAAATCAGTGGAAAACAACTTTTGTTCTTAATCCTATTTCGTTTGCTTTTTTGGCACTTATAACGTTTCACGTTTTCTTAGGTTTGTTTAAAGGTAACTAAAATTTTTACTCCTTTATAAATTTCCTATTATTTATCAAATAACTTGTGTACAAAACCCCGAAGCATAGGTACTCATTCTAGCAGACATGCTTGATTAGGCGCCAAAATAAATCAACACATTTAGGATCTGGTCTTGCGGCCCTGACGGTTTGCATCTCTTTTTTATTATCAGGTTGTGGCGACAACTGGCTGTTTTCCCCAATCAGTCATGCGTAACCGAACCGCACAATACGTCACGTGCCTTTTTCTATTTGCAACGTGTCTTGTCTCGCCCTTTCTGTCTTGGGTTCATTCGATATTTGAACTCGCGCAAATAAACAGCGCTACAAGGTTATAATATATCCTGCATAATAAATGTAGTGTTGCCAAAACAACTAAAATTTCAAGATTTTCAAGAATACTGATTTATTGCGTTGATAAACCGACTTCAGAAATTTCGATGGCAATTAAAATATATTCTTAGGCAAACTGCGTGATGTTTTAATTAACATTTCATAAGACCAGTGCTCTTCAAACGGGTATACTGTATACCCAAGTGTATACCGCATCAAAATTAGGGTATACGACTGAAGAAAGGTATACGAAGGGAATACAGCTGAGGTCAGTGTTACTAAAGGTCACTATTGTGTTTTTATGAGCATCGTGACCTATGTGAGACTGACCTGCTTGTTGTAAAAATTATTGCGTCAGTTTGGGATTGTTGCGTCAATAATAATGGAAATTATGAAGCAATAAGCACATATCACATGGGTGCACAACCTTTTCGCTGTAACGGCCGCATCGTACATTCTTTTTAATAGTGCCTGATAGCCAATTTAATTTCTAAGTTGTTCCGTAGAATCTAGAATCTAGGTTATGCTGAACAGTCTAAGGATCAGACTTTACTGTTTATGACGTCGCCATCTAAATTGTGACGCTAATGATGCCCGTTTTCGCATTGTTTACCCATAATAGGCTTACAAAACGTCTTAAGCATGCGGCTTTTGGGCTGTTAGTATTTTTCCAGACCATCAAACTAGTTTTGCAATCACAATATGTACGGGCGCCAGTACATGCATTTAAGTTTACATGTTTCAGCCACAGGTTATGTACCCCTGACTTAGTATCACAATAATTCACGTGAACAGCCAAGTAACTATTAGTTGACTGTTTTACTATCTGTGCATAATTTAATTTTTTTGCTATGTATAGGGTATACAAAGTTGCTTGAAAATTGTAAAAGGTATACAACAGGAAAAAAGGTTGAAGAGCACTGA
>QLIY01001724.1:3737-30020 GCA_003260075.1 Phallusia mammillata
AATCTTGTGTTTCATGTTTTCGGTTATGCTTTTTCGAAGTAATCATGTTTTCATGTCTTGCTCAACGATTTTTGCAACGTGTGCTTGTGACGAGATCTGTAGATTTCGATTTGCTGACACGGGGTCATTTTAAGTTGCAAATCTTATATTTGTTGTTTTCGGTCATGCTTTTTCGAAGCAATCATGGTTTAATCATGGGGTGACCATCAAATAAGTTTTATTGTGTTTGCCAAATTTTGTTGCTCGCATCCAAACTGGTTTTCATGTCGCTCATAAAAATCGTTTCTATTACGAATACTCAAATATTATCCCGTTTGAGGGCACTTAAACGAGTAAAGTTGAGTTTATCTCGCTAGAAAAAAGATCAAAGGCTAACGTGCAAAAACGTTGCATCAGACCCCGAAACGTTTTTTTACTGAGGTGGGTTTTATAAAACGGTTCCCTTGTCCATTATTCGACAGATGTATTTGTTTATTCTTTCCACCGCTGTTTTTACATTGTAGCATTTTGTTGTCAGCTGACTTTTTAGGTGTGGGTTATTATCCTGCAACTGTGCAGTTCTGTTGGTGGAGCGTTGAACGTTCACTTACGAATTTTCCGATGTCCACTATCACCGAGGCTTAAGGTAGAGCTACTAACACCATTCCTTACGGTAGACCCACATTTGGTTAATTTTCGATAGGTGGCGTAAAGAGCTGAATTATTTTTTTCAGCGGCTAACGAAGGGTTGGGTTAGGAAACCAGATTTTAAAAAATTTCGCTTCAGTACTAAGTTCTTTTAATTGTTTGATTGAATTTTAAATGCTAATACCTTACCCAGACGCTAATAGCCCTAACCGTGAGCATTTTAGAGATAAAACGTTTTAAATGTGAAAATTGCTCTTTGCGCCACTTTTCGAAAATTAGCTAAATGAGGGTCTACCGTGAGGTATGCTGCTAGTAACTTTTCCTGCAAAAAAAGAGTTCATGCAACTCTTCACTGGTGTCAACTTTCTCCCCGTTGGTGTTTGTTCATGTCGTAAATTCGAATCCCACCACAGACTATCACTAAATTTTACTAGTCTGTGCCTTGTCGTTTATGAGGCCTGCTTGTTTTGGCCTTTCATAGGCGTGGCGTGTTATGATTTGTACTATAGGTGTCCCGTGATGCTTTTGCACTGATCCCAGCAGTACCCAATACTGTGCCTGTGTGCTATTTGCATATATGTCTTCTTAGAAACATCTTCGAAATATATCATTTACATAATACTGTTTAAATACAATTGGTACTGTTAGTTGATGCGAATATAACATCAAGCAGTTAAAATGCAAACACTGAACGCTATAAAACAGAACAGAGAAGTATTCTTATAAAGAACACATCAAACTGTAAATAAGCGCACAGGACATGGGGGACCATTTCTGTAGACTTTATGCTTGCATTTTGTGCCAATGGTCCAATTGCCACCTATCTCCAAAAATGGTCCGATTTCCTCTGTTTTTTATTGTGGAGGAGGATGAGGCGGTGGTTGCTCTGGATCTGGAGGTGGTGGCGGCGTCGGCGATGGAGGCGACTGTGGCGGTAAGGCGGGTGGAACCGGCGGTGGTGGTGGCGGCGTCGGCCCTGTCGGTGCCATTGTTGGCGACGGCGACGGCGGCGGTGGTGGTGGTGGCGTCGGCGGTGTTGATGACATCAGGCACAGTTACCCATCTTTGTACAGCGTTTTGTTAACAAGCTAATTGTCTTACACCTAATACTCTGTAGATTTTGATTGCAGGTTTTTAGAGAACCGGTTTTGGTAAGTCTCCTAATTGGACCTAACCTGTGAAAATGCCCCCCCCCCCCCCCCCCCCCCCCCCCCCCCCCCCCCCCCCCCCCCCCCCCCCCCCCCCCCCCCCCCCCCCCCCCCCCCCCCCCCCAAAAACAGATACCTAATAAATAATAACGAAATCAAAGTCAGCCCATAGTTAACACAAAATATAATTGACACACAAATACTTGTATGAAAATCTTCTGTAGCACTCCTTACATTTTTCCTAAACGGTAGGTAATGCCGTCTCTTTCCTAAAAAAGGAAAAACATACACCGAAACATAAAAACGGGTAACCCTTGCGAAACGAAAAGAACGAAAAGAAAACGCCGCGAGCTGGCAGTATAGAGCAAAAATAATAATATTGATACGAGCAGGAAATACGTTGCGATACATGAAGTACATATAGTACATGTATTTATACGTATATATGAGATATACGTATGTATAGAAACTGGATTAAAGAAGATTATACCACGCAACTGACATGTTGGGATATTACCAACTTCAACGTTGAAAGCAAGTTTGAATTTGAGAAGAAACTCTTCGTTGTTTTTACTTTTAATCCATACATTCTTGTCCGTGTAACCTGGGTATTCTCTTGCCTTATTATTGCCCTAATATGGTAGCTGCCCTGACATGTACCTATTCTTACATGAAAAGTGGTCATATTTAGTGAGTTTGCAGTAGCTTTACGTAACGATTTGTGATATCCGTCGAAAGTATACGGCTTATGGCGTCATAATCAAGTAGATAACGTCATTCTAGTTTTACAATCTTTCGTTTTTAGTTCGCTTCACATTTTTTTAAAAGATTGATTTTGAAATATTGTGTTGTATTCACTGTGTTTGCATTTTTACCGTGTTTTGTAATAGTTTAGTAGCATTTAGTACATTAGGTTTTCATTTATATTTTCGTATTATTGCAGAAAAGAATGCCCCTTTACCCGATTGTAAATCACAGTACGCCAGGTGTGCCGTGATGAATTTATGTTCATCTTTACCCTATTGTGCGGCCTTTTTTTCTTTCAAGTTTTAACAATCTTTGACTTGAGTTTTAAGAAAATCAGGTTTTTATGTTCGAACAATACCCTGTCAATTTTTTTCCGTTTAAAGAAAAATAAAAAAGTCAAGTTTATCTGCACACCTCTCACAACTTGATGCGTAAACAAATCAACTTTATATTCGCCAAGCCCTCCAAATTGAAGGTGTCATACCAAGTCTAAGACTGAAACCAGAAGAATAAAGCATTCGTTGGGTTTCAAAAAACGACAGGAGCTTATCCTGGGCTGGCGCTCTACCAAGAACTACACAGGCTCTGTGCCAAGCCCGCCGAATCACTAGCACCGTTGCTTGCCCAAAGTGCTGCACATGTCAGCTTCGTAGTAGAGGATCGCCAGTTTGACCGTTGATCATTCTGTTCATATCGGCAAATCAAGATTCAGGGCATTGATTTCTGTGTAGTTTAATTGTCTCGTGACGAATACGAAGTTACATGATACAATTGCGACGGTATATAGGTACTGGCTAATTTTCTTAGATAATGCCACAGTAACTGTTGTGAAGGGCGTAAATTTTGGCAACTTACGGTTTTCGAGTCTAAAACTTTGAAACATAATCAGGATAAATGTGAATACTGGATGCCAATCGGTCTGTCAGGTGTGTGGTCATATAATGGAAAAATGTAAGTTTTAAAAGCAAATGTCGATTTTGTAATGTCAATTGAATGAACTGTTTTTTAATTTGATGCTCATGAAATTATAAACAACTTTGTTTTGCTTATTTAACGGCGACACAATGTCACGCAGCTTGGTTCAACATCAGATGTAGTTATCCACGCGCCTATGCTGGGCGCAGATCTTCCAGGCCCAGTTGAAACTGCTATTGCCATATTGTTGCTTCCTCTAGGTGTAGGGTGACCACCATGCCATTGCACATAAATATCTCCTCCGGTTGAGCTGTGGGCAGTTTCAGTCTATAAACAGCAGAAAGGTTGTTTTGTTACTTTTACGCGGAGTTAAATTGACATCTGGATACAAATTGGTATCATTTGACATGTGTTTGCCTTGCAATGATTAAACTGCAACTACATGTTAGGTCGGGATTTTCGAAACGGGCTTGGTCCGGACTTGAACTTTCAGGTTTGGGACGATCACTTACGCAGCTCTGAACTAATTTAGCAGAGGAGACATAATAATTCTCATTTCACCTTACGTTGGCGCTAGTTGCACACTCACTTTATCTACACCCTTTAGGTTGTGCAACCAAGATTGCTTGTAAAATACATTGGGCTTGCTGCCAAAGTAGCCTACTACAGGTTTACGCCTTAAAGTAAGAGTACACTTACCTCAAAGTCGTAAGTTGATGCCAGCCACACATCGACGAAATCGTATGACGGTTGATCAAGGTACAACAGCCAGGTACGCTGAATGTACTTGTATATCAGGTGGTACATTTCTTCCGATTCAATATCGACCAATGTTCCGCCAGAAAGAGAGCAAGTTTGTGAGGCAGCTGCCTTTCCTTCGTTGACGATAGAGCTAAATCTCTTTGGTAACCAATAGCAATGTCCCTTGTAAACGATGCCAGAGCAGTTGAACTTTTCTGTAGACGAAAAGTGTTTAAAAGGTGTGGTACGTTACATCTCATGCAGTCTTAATATCTTTCAGGTTTTACTCAAAAATATATTACCCGGGCTTAATATTTTCCAGGGCAGCGGCTTTCAAACTTCTCAAGCTTGTGGCGCATTAAGAAACTAAGTTTTATTTTGCGAAGATTTCGCGAATATCACACAGTTTGAGAATTACTGATTTAATGATTTACACGCCGCGGTAGTTTAAATGAAGTGTGATAAAGATTGACAGTTGTTGCTTTTGTAACAACAATATTAGAAATTATATTAATCAGACAAGTGATTTAGAATTGTTTCTGTCAAAATTAGAATGATTTTTGCCCAGCACAGTTTTCTATGTTGTACACCGGCGTGACATGAACCCCAATCGGTATGTTTAAGAAAACAAAGTCTAGCATTTGTTTATCTCAACATTAACAGTTAGGCTTCAGTTAATTTGTAGCCTACCATTTAATTTGAAATTTAAGTTGTATATTACAGATTCACATTTAAAAGACTGTTTCTGTCCCTATGTATAGGGCTATTAGTGCATATGCTTATTCTTATTTAACATTTTAAACATACACACCTCTGAAGTGAGGGACGTTCACTGGTCGACAAACCATCAAATCATCTCGTTCACTTTTGCTAATTCTGCGAGTAGCATGAATTGTAACGAAAAGGGCTAAGAAGACACCAAACAAAACCTGGGCGTACATCGACATCGTATAAGTTTTTCGGCAATGCAGCTGAGGAATGACACACTGCTTTAAAGGTGGACGGATTATATAACCAAGCAGAGCTACGTCACAAGCTTCGTAAAGACCGAGTCTTCTTTGTTTGAAGACAGTTCAGTGGTAATAAAAATGCGTTTTCGCAACTTAGTTCTAGTGACTTGCAATCATTTGACCATTTTTTTCACAAGCTTCTGCAGACACTGTCGCTTTTGATTTGCTGACCCGGGGTCATTTGATGGCCAATCTTGTATTTCACGTTTTCAGTCATGCTTTTTCGAAGTAATCATGGTTTCATGTCTTGCTCAACAAATCTTAAGATTTTGCACTGTGTGCTTGTGACGAGACCTGACGATTTTGATTTGCTGACACGGGATCATTTTTAGTTGCAGTTCTTATATTTAATGTTTTCGGTCATGCTTTTTCGAAGTAATCATGGTTTCATGTCTGCTCAAATATTTTGCAGCGTGTGCTGAGTTTTGCTGACCAAGGCAGTTCTACCTCCTCAAAGACCAAATAAAGTTTTATTATGTTTGCAAAAATTTTGTTGATCGTATCCAGACTGGTTTTCATGTCGCTCATAAAAATCGTTTTTACTACGAACACTTAAATATTATCTTGTTTGAAGGCTCTCCAACGGGTAGAGTTGAGTTTATCTCGCTAGAGAAAAGACCAAAAGCCATAGTGCAAAAACGTTACTCCAGAACCCGAAACGCTTTTTTACTGTGGTGGGTGTTATAAAACGGTTCCCGTGTAACCATTACACGTCAGATGTGTTTATTCTTTCACCCTTGTTATTACATTGTAGCATTGTGTTGTCGGCTGACTTTTTAGGTATTGATTATTATTATCCCGCAAAAGGATTTTTAGCCTGTGCAGTTCTGTTGGTGGAGCGTTGAACGTTCACTTATGAATTTTCCGCTGTCCACCATCAACCAGGCTTGAGGTAAAGCTACTAACACCATACCTCACGGTAGGCCCACATTTAGTTAATTTTCGATAGGTGGCGTAAAGAGCTGAATTATTTATTTAGCGGCTAAAGAGGGGTGGGGTTAGGAAACAAGTTTTTGAAAATTTTACGTTAGTAACTCAATTCTTTTTCTAGTTCTATGGCGGTGGCGGTGGCGGTGGCGGTGGCGGTGTTAAAGACATCAGACACAGTTACCTATCTCTGCACAACGTTTAATTTTCAAGCTCATTGTCTTATACCTAATACCCTTTGAAATTTGATTGCAGGTTAAGGCAACCGTTTTTTGGGAAAGTCTCCAAATTGGACCTACTCTGTAAAAGTGTACCTCTAAGATCAGTTTTTTAAACAAAATAGCAATGTACAAAAACAGATACCCAAAAGCACAACAATCAGACACTTGGTCCAAATCATTACAAAACATGGTTAGTTGAATCATTTTTCCTTTTTTACGAGTGTTCGCATACGGCGTGTCTGATTTGTTTCGTCAAGGCGAATCACCTGTAGATCTTTATTCTTTTCAGGCCAATTTGCTAAATTGATTTATTTGGTTAAAATTAAATTTAAGTTTTTAAATTTGGGCATGTACTTTACGGTTTAGGCCTGCTCATACAAATTGTTCTCATGATCAAAGTATCAGGCCTTGAACTATAAGCTTGGTAAACTTCTCAGATCAACATTTAAAAGCAAACACTTTCTAAACAGCGCAATTTGCGGCGGTTTCTGTTTTTGGCTTTCTGTATCTACATGGATTGTGCAGAAAACCTGCTCAGTAGACCGTTTAAAACCGTCACGTCTGCTTGGCCAAACCTTGCTCAAGACCCATAACGCTTGGCATTGATTTGATCTTACCAAAAGCCGTTGTTGTAGCATTCCTTCGTATACTCCCACATTCCGAGATACGGTTAACAATTCTTCCGCCGTGCAATGTGACTGAAAAATGGTGTTTCCAGGAATATACTTCAACAGTACAAACGGAAACGTCGACGTTGTGCCATCTTCACAGTCTGTAGACAATAAATTACACATTACCGCCCGAAAGTTTTTAAAATAAATGCAATTATATCTACTCTTTAAAACAGTGGTCGGCAACCGCCGTTCTGCGGCCCGGTACCGGTCCGCGAGGGGTTCGTTACCGGGGCGTATAACTTTTCAGGTTAAATGCTATGAAACATTTTGCCCATATATCCCGGGGATGATAAACTAATTTAAGCGTTTTTATTCCTAAATATTTGTAGTTTTTTGAAGACCGGTCCGCGATAAAATTTTAGTTTTATAAACGGTCCGCAGTGCAAAAAAGGTTGCTTTAAAACATTGTTTAAAGTTTTTTTATTATTTCAGTTTGTACCCATTTGAAGTGTTTGGTAAGTTTCTCCGGTTAGCGTGCGGATTGGATATGGAACTTGAAAACCGCCATCATGTAGATGTTCCATCACTGAGGTCAGCATGTCCTCTACAACAAAAGAGTTAAAAAATAATCAGAAACTGGATGAAAGAAGATTCTACATGTTCGGAGTCATATTACCAACTACAACGTTGAAAGCAAGTTTGAATTTGGAAAGAAACTCCTCGTTGTTTTGACTTATAATCCATACATTCTTGTCCCTGTAACCTGGGTATTCTTTTATTTTCGCCACTTGCAAATTATACGAAGAGCTTGCTACTTTTTGTACAAGTTTTAACGTTATTCTTGGTACGGACATTCTGTTTTTTGCCTTAGACTTGCTTAGTGTTGAATGTCCGGGCGGTTCCTGCAGGAAGATGTAAATCTTAAAACAGTCGTAAGTGTAATGTCATAGCAGACTACAAGAATCAGCCTATGTAACATGATGGCCACAAACTTTTGTTGCTCGCATCCAAACTGGTTTTCATGTCGCTCATAAAAATCTTTTTTATTACGAATACCCAAATATTATCCCGTTTGAGGGCACTAAAACGAGAAGAGTTGAGTTTATGCCGCCAGAAAAAAGATGAAAGGCTACAGTGCAAAAACGTTACGTCTTTTTTTACTGTGGTGGGTATTGTGACCCGTAAACCGGTTCCCTTGTAACGATTAAGCGACAGATGTGTTTGTTTAGTCTTTCCACCCCGGTTATGCGTTGTAACATTTTTTTGTCGGCTGACATTTAGGTATGGGTTATAATTCTACAAAATTATTTTAGCATGTGCAATTCTGTTGGTGGGCCGTTGAACGATCACTTATGAATTTTTGTGATGTCCACCATCACCGAGGCTTAAACCCTCCTAACAGTTCATCCAACTCTTCGCTGATATCAACTTTCTCCCCGTTGGTGGAGTGTTTGTTCCTGTCGTAAATTCGAATCCCACCACAGAATATCACTAAAGTTTATTAGTCTGTGCCTTGTCGTTTATCACAGTAGTTCTCAAACTGTGCGTCGCGACGCTGGTGCGTCTTTCAATTTTCCAAGGGCGTCGCAGAATAGTTCCGTTTCGTGGCTTTTTGTTGTATCGATAAACACAACTTTAATAATAAGTTTTCTCATTAACTTTTTTTTGCTGGTGCGTCGCGAGACCAGAAAACTATTCCAGAGGCGTCGCAACAAAAAAAAGTTTGAGAACCACTGGTTTATGAGACCGACTTGACTTGGCCTTTCATAGGCGTGGCGTGCTATGATTTATGCATGGCTGTCCCGTGATGGTTTTGAACTGATCCCAGCAGTGGCCAATATGTGCTATATGCATATATGTGTACTTTGAAACATCTACGGATTACATCGTTTAGATAATACTGTTTAAACACAATTGGTACTGTTACTAGGTTCAAAAGTAATAGTAAGTAGGTAGAAAACAATTATTAAACGCTACACAATAGAATAAGCATAGGCTACGTTGAATATTTATCTGTAAATATGCACAGGTGGCTTGGGGGACCATTTCTGTAGACTTTACGCTTGTATGTTGTGCCAATGGTCCAATTGCCACCGTTCTCAAAAAATGGTCCGATTTCCTCTGTTTTATTGTGGTGTAGACGGTGGCGGTGGTTGCTCTGGATCTGGAGGTTGTGGCGGCGGCGGCGGCGGCGATGGAGGCGACTGTGGCGGTAAGGCGGGTGGGACCGACGGCGGTGGTGGCGGCGTCGGCCCTGTCGGTGCCGTTGGTGGCGGTGGCGGCGGCGGCGGTGGCGGGGGTGGCGTTGTTGATGACATCAGGCACAGTTAGCTATCTCTGCACAACGTTTAATTATCAAGCCAATTGTCTTATACCTAAAACCCTGCAGATTTTGATCGCAGGTTTTTAGGAGACGGTATTTGGAAAGTCTCTTTTTGGACTTAAACATGTAAATATATGCCTCTATTATTAGTTTTTGAAACAACAATGCGCAAAAACAGATACTCAATAAATAATAACAATTTAAAGTCAGCCCATAGGTAACACAAAGTATACTGGACACACAAAATACTTGTATGAAAATCTTCTTTAGCAATCCTTACATGTTTCCTGAACAAACAAAATTAACTTGCTATATATCTCAAAACAGGCTGTCTCCAACAACTATTGCATCCCTTCTACTAATAAAATACAACACATCGATGAATGAAAAACGCATTAGTTCCGGTTGAGACAGTTTACATCTTCTTCTTGGTAACCAATTTAAAGATAAATGTTTATGTTTAATTGCAATACTGCTGACGCAATGATGTGGGGTTGGTACAAATAGCAAAACAAACATGAATATAACATTTGTATAATATGAGTTAACTATTTACTGCAGTTTAAATTATGGGTTGTGGAATTTTATTAAAAAACTTTTAGCGCTGCCATTGTCCAGAAGGTGGCAGTAATGAGAATAACGTATGATAAGATATATACGGAACTTATCCTGCTGTTGATGCATAGTGAGGTTCTTACTCGAGTGTGGCCACATTTTTGCGGCATGGTTTCTGTCGTAAATCCCGCGTGTTTGTTTCAATCGTATGAAGTTTCTTTGTTTTTGCAGAAGAAAATAAGTGAGTCGATACCAGGCTTTCCTTATTTGACACAAATCAAACACCGTAAAACGTACTAACTAAAGCATCTTCATCTCAGTAAAACACCGGCACAAGACATGTAGTAACAGTTGTGCTATATCCGTTACGAGGAGAGCATAGTTTTCACAAAATCCACCCTTCCTATATTGTTCATTAGTTCAATCACTTTCGGACATTTCGACGACTGGCCACTTACATAGTTCAGGTCACACTCACTATTTGTGGCTATAAGTTCTCTTCCCTTGACGTACGAAGTCGCCAAACGGGCAACTATTCCCATAAACAACACATCAAGCTCATCATCCGTTAGAGGAAAGGCTTGTAAATAGCCTATCAACGCCTCCTTCGCGACACCAAGTGGACATGCGTTGGAAGAAACCGCTTGCGTCATCATATAGGCTATACCGACAGCCATATCGAATACAATATATCCGTGGCGGGCATCTCCAAAGTCAATAACTCCCAGATCAGAAAGAAGCTGTTCCTCACTAAGATGACTTGTAGTGGCTGTTGTGCGATCAAGCAAAAGAATATTGGTGTCACTGTAGTCTCCGTGGACGTGGGCTGTAAAAATGGGATTTACTTAAGTTTATTTCGCTTCGTACAGAAAATAGCTACACAGTTTAACGATTTTTCATCTGTGAGCCGCAAGGTTTCCAGCAAGTAAGCCGGCCCGGATTTCGGGTTCGGGCTTAGTTTTTATTTTAACAAGCGGGTTTGATGTAGACCTGACTTCGCATTCTGTGTCCGCGATTTTTTTAAATATAAATTACCTAGCTTAGTTGCTAGTTGCTGGACTTAACCTAATGCCTTACAGTACTAAAAAGTTTTGTTTAAACTGTTGTCTATTATTGTCAATTATGATTCCAGGGCCCCCTCGACTGGTGTCACTAACGTCCCAACGTTGCGCAGCTATTTTTACCGTTGCGTGGCTATTTCCGGCTTGGTGATTGTTTCAGTGCAATTGTGTCGCTATGTGGTCGTTCACCAAGCAAAATAAATCTAACTCAACAAAAATGCATGTCTTTTTGTAATAGGCCTGTAAATCAAACTTTAGGGCCTATAAACGAGCTTTTAAAACTCTGGGTTTAGGCCGGGTTTTGGACTTACAGTTTCGTGTTCGGGTCGGGTCCGAGCTCGAACTTCGGAGCCACTTACAACTCCCTTCCGGTATCGCTCATCGGTTTCAAATCGTAAACTTACCTTTACGCAGTTTGGCAAGTTTTGGAGTAACCTGGAATTCAAATTGGTCAATGAATTTCGCGATAATGGATCGAAGTTGCAAATCATCGACGAAACACAGCGTTTCTCGGAGGTCAGGAAAGTTCTCCGGGTACCAGACCGCCAATTCCTTGAGCTGTGCGCGTTTGCCAGGACACGTCTGAAGCAGAATTGTACATCGGGTCACGCATTTCAGGTCATTTTGGGTTTTGGTCAGTCTTATAGGGTTTTAAATAAAACTGGTCAGAAACGGGTCTTTATTACCAACTTTGCTACACAAGTATCGTGTGTATTTTTCCTTTTTACACGGGTGTTCACAAATGGCGTGTCTGATTTGTTTCTTCAAGCCGAATAACCTGTAGGTCTTTTTTCTTTACAGGCAAATTACATAAATTGATTTATTTGGTTAACATTAAAATCAGGTTTTTAAATACTCCGGCATGTACTTTAGGGTTCGGACCCGCTTATACAAATCTGTTCTTATGACCAAAGTATCAGGCTTGAACTATAGGCTTGGCAAACTTCTCAGATCAACAGTTGAAATCAAACACATTTTAAACAGCGTTTTTTTTACGGCGATAAATTGCATGACTGCTTTTAGCATTCTGCATCTACAAGGATTGTGCGCAGAAAACCTGCTTAGTAGACCGTTTAACACCACCACGTCTGCTTGTTCAAACCTTGCTCAAGACCCATAACGCTTGACATTCTTTGAATCCTACCAAAAGCCGTTGTTGTAGCATTCCTCCGTACACTCCCACATTCCGAGATACGGTTAACAATTCTTCCGCCGTGCAATGTGACTGAAAAATGGTATTTCCAGGAATATACTTCAACAGTACAAACGGAAACGTCGACGTTGTGCCATCTTCACAGTCTGTAGACAATAAATTACACACTACCGCCCGAAAGTTTTGGATAAAATTATAATTATATCTACTCATTGAAACATGTTGTTCACATTTTTTTTTAGTTTGTACCCATTTCAAGTGTTTGGTGAGTTTCTCCGCTTTGCGTGCGGATTGGATACGGAACTCGAAAACCGCCTTGATGTAGATGCTCCATCACTGAGGTCAGCATGTCCTCTACAACAAAAGAGTTGAAAAATAATTAAAAACTGGATGAAAAAAGATTCTACCACGCAACTGACATGTTCGGAGTCATATTACCAACTTCAACGTCGAATGCAAGTTTGAATTTGAGAAGAAACTCCTCGTCGTTTTGGCTTTTAATCCATACATTCTTGTCCATGTAACCTGGGTATTCTTTTATTTTCGCCACTTGCAAATTATACGAAGAGCTTGCTACTTTTTGTACAATTTTTAACGTTACTCTTGGTACGGCCATTGTATTTTTTTGCTTTAAACTTGCTTAGTGTTGAATGTCATGGCCGTTCCTGTAGAAAGATGTAAGTCCTAAAATAGTCTGTAGAAATCGTATCCCTGCCACACAAGGTTAGAGCTAGGGAGTAACAAATATTCGGTTCGCTAAATTTATACGGCCAAATCATCCATTTTCGTCAGGAAGATTCGGTTTGGGTCAAACAATTAGTTGCAGTTCGGCTGAAACTGAATCTTTTACAAACAAAAAAGAGTGTGTGATACCTTATTTCAAGCCTAAAACATGTCCTTTCTGCTTAATAAGGTACCACATACTCTTTCAAACCATGTCTTAACAAAAATCGCGTGAATCATTATCATTTGTAAAACATTATCGTATTTACCACTCCAGACAAAAAGTCAGTAATGATTTGACAATCATGGCCGAGGCAACTCAAAACCCCACAGATATAAAATGATAATGAAACACAACTATTCGGCCTAATTTGTTCGCCAAAACTGCTGAATATTCGGTTTCGACCGAACTAAAACTAAGCTGATCCGGTGTATTTGTTGTGGATACGCATCACTACCAACACCTACGGTACAAAAATCTAAGGCCATATTAGGTTTCCTACAGTCGTGTTTTCCTAAAGTTTGACCACTTTTAGTCACGTATGAAAAAAATTACGTTACGCTGCTAAAATTACAGTTTTGCCCCTTTGTTTGGCGATTTCTATAAACAACACGGCTTCGTTACTGAATATTTGCGTACAGTTTAAGTTTGCTTAACTGAGTATTGACCCATGCTTTACTAATTCAGCTCTTCAGTCGGTTAAAGTCATTTCATCGCAAACTAACTTATTGCAATGAATGTTACATATAAATAATGATTCATAGCTAGCTACACCAATGGGGGCTGAAGTTGCTTAAAATAGCGACTGTAAAACAAAACCTATTAAAAAGGTAACGACCCTTAGGGTAGACAATTCCGAAAACACTCCGAATCTGACTCCTTGAATAAACAAACAAATTGCTGGTTAACTAAACCTATACGACGCCGAGCACTACAGTTAAGTTCCCAAGTCTTTATTTCGACAGAGCATGTCGCACAACGGCGCCACATGCGGTTTGAGCACACAACACAAATACTGTGATCTAATATTCTATGTACTGTACTATGCACCGGTTTAAGTTTAAAAAACGCTTGACTTGCATAGCGTTCAGTTCACAATGTTAACGTGGTCCGCAATTATATTTTAGTTGATTTTAGAAACGTTGACGTTGGCGGCGTTGACGTTGAGGTTTGAGACGTTGCTTCTCGGTAACAAGCAAAGGAACGATATTATAATAGCCTTAAGCCAGTATATGACCGGTGCAGTATTTGGCAAAACTAGTTTTGTTCCATTAGTAACCGGTCAAGCTTTGTATAGAAAAAAAGACAAGGTAATTTGACAGGGACTATTAAAATACGTCACTATGCAAATAAAAGTGTAAGTTTGAGGTCCAAAATCCGATACAGGTCCATTACTGACTATTTGCGTACAAGCCTAGCTTGCTTAACTGTTTAATTCTGAGTGTTGATATCATGGTTTGCTAATTCAGCTCTTTAGTCGGTTGAAGTGATTACATCCAAAACTAACTTAGTGCAATCAATGTTACAATTAAAACACAATTCAAAACTAACTCCTTTATACCAATGTGGGCTACGCCTACACCTGCTTAAAATATCGACTGTAAAGCAAAACCTATTGAAAGGAATCAAAACACGAGCAGAGGAAGTTGATTCCAATTAAAATGCCTGTACGATGCAATGTGTAATCCAGCCGCATGCATCAACGCATGCTGCGCATAGCCGTTTTTCAGAAAAAAAAGGCAACTACGTTCTGTCAAAAGTTGAAATTACAGTAAACATGTCTACTAACTGCTTTACCGTGGTACTTCTATTTGATTTTTCGGCACTGTGCAGCACAGCCTGGTAATACTATTGAACCTAACTTTTTGCAACGGACTTGCACTATTGCAATAGTCTGCAGCAACAATGGAAACAAAAGAATTGTTAGTTTCCTGTAGCAGTTCAAGTCATCTTTATGTGACTCCGCGCTCGACCGTGACCGAACTTATTTACCATATTTTTAGCTTCTGCAAGCGCCTGTCAAGCTTTTGTAATGCTGTAGCACTAATTGTTTTTTAACAAAATTGTTATGGTCTACAAAAAGATTTTGAAATATTGTGCAACTTTTCATTACTGTACAGTTTTATACAGCAATGTTATGTATAAATAAACTCGAATTAACAATTTGGACCTCTTTTGACTGTATATAACCCTTTCGGTACTTAAATAACTTTCTGATCGACATTGTTCTGTTGTGTCTCACACATGTTGTTGCAGCATTTTTGTAGTTCGACAGGCTTTGCCAAACACGTAAATTAGATTCGCTAGGATGGCCACGCTACTTATATTCGTCGGTGAAGTCTTGGTCAAACCCGTGGAAACCTTACAACACTGCTGTACTTCTTGTGTCCGAAATGGTTGATATCCAGTTTTCGTTGTCGAGTTATGAACTAATCTAACAGAGGGCGCTAATTTAAAAATCTGCAAAATAACGTTAACCTGCCGTACTGAAAAACTTGGTTGCCAAACTACACAAACAGATATGCTATCATTTGACATCATAGCAGTCAGCACCAAATTGCGTTGATTTGTTTACTATGCACTATTAAAGAATTCACGAGAATGCACAAAAATATTGGATGAATTCAGCGTAAAAAGCGACACGCTGTATTCATCTAAGAAGACGGTCGTGTTATGATCAGTGAATAGATTATGATGCATAAAATACTAGTTAAACCACTTTTAGTACAACTTGAGCATATGGATATATTGCTGTAGTTATAGTGCAAGTTATATAGTGCAAGTTACGAATGTTTGAAAACAATTAACGATCAACCAAGGCAGCGATCGACACAAAATAGGGTTGGTACCAGGTCGCGCAAAACAATAATGCATTTTCGCCTACTTTGGACAAAACTTGAGGTAGGCCTACAAATGTTTGTGGTAATTTAGGTTTAACTAATTGACATCGGTTGGTCCGGATCTTACACTAAACCAGTCAATTTTTTCACGTCCAAACGTGTCCGGATTAACCGAGGTTTACCGTACTACAATTTGATTTACGTATTGCAGTCGCTGGCGTAGTCCAGCAGTTGTACGTTTAGTTTCGCCTAAAAGGTATATATCAGTGCTCAAAATGCAAAGAACCGCGGCCTTAACTAAAAGCATCCAATTGGATCCGCAAATCGATGCTCAACCTAAGCAATTTAGTGGCGCAAAAACATAATCACAAGAAAATAATATAATTTGCACTTTGTACCATGATGGTAAATTGCTACAGCCAATAAAACGAACTAAATTTATCACCTAAAAACGCTATGTTTGAGTTTTTAACTTACATACAACATATGCTGAGAACACCGTGTATTCTTTTTTCGGGGGCCAACTTTATGCGCTGGATTCGTTAATTTACTTTGTAACCCACATGTTTTTAACTTTTGCCTCTCCGAGTGAAGTTAAAATCTCTAACAATTCGCATGATTTTGACGATTGACACATAATATAATCCTCATCGGGGTCTGTTGCTATTGACAACAAGCGTATTGACATCAAATATGATGATGTTAACCTGGCAATAACTCCCCAAAATACCACGTCCCATTCGTCTTCATTCAATGGGAATTTTTCTACAAAACCTCGTAGTATCTCTCCGGCTACAAAAATTGGATCGGCCCCTGCATATGCTGCTTGAGACATCATGTAAGCAATACATGTCGTAAGAGAGAACACAATGTAGCCATAGTGGAAATATTCGAAGTCTAAGATTCCAATTTTAGCAAGGAGTTGTTCATCTGTGAGGTATTGGCTGCTCGCTTGAATACGGTCGACGATTACAATGTTTGTGTTGCTGTAATCTCCGTGCACAAACGCTATAAGAAAGTGGTATAGTTTGTTTTAATCGAAAAAATACTATATTTGTTTTAAGGTTATAGTACACTAGGCCTATACTGAGGACTTAGGATTTGACGATCATTAATCGGTTAAACACAAAATCAACATCGGGATCAGCCCTGAAGCGTTCATACAGACCCGTTATCTGGGCACACTCTTTTATAAATCAAAACTCATTGTTCAAAAAGTTACTTGATTTTGTTGCGAACCACACTTTAAAAGGAACGCCATACGTCCAATTTGATTTAAAAATTGATTTAAAAAACCAAAAAAATATTGAAAAAATCTAAACAACACGCTTTTATTTATAACTTTTTATTTATTTCAATAAAGCAGGCGCATTGCAGTCTTACAGAAAAAAAACTGACCTTGGCGCAATTTCGGTAATTTTGGAGTTACTGCTTGTTCAAATCGGTCAATCAATTTACACAGTTTTGATCGAAGCGCTTCGTTCTCAACGAAGCCGTGAAATTCACGAACAATGGGAAAATTCTCGGTATACCAAACTTGGAAGTCAGATCTCCGTATGCGTTTCTTGCTGTTCAACGTCTGTCAGTAAAACACTCAAATAGTTGAGATATTTGGTATCTAAATTGTTTTTTGTTAACTCTATTGTATGTTTCTCGTTAGCAATTTCCAAACAATGTCCAAAACACAAGTTTTGTCCCAAACTAGGAATGATCAATTGGGTGAATTGAATTGCAATATACCATCTATAAAAAGCTCAGTCGCACCACCAATGGTACGCGTTTTACAGCAAGTTTCACGTTCCAACATATTTGTGGTTTGTGCCAGCTGCTTTGAGTAGTGGTTGGAAAGTAGGCAGATTCGTATTTGTAGGTTTCAAAATGGCAAACCCTATGCAGTCATGTTTTGAGGTTAGAACTCCCTGCTTTTACGGTTTGACATAACATTACTAAAACACGATTTGGCAGACAGGTTTGTTTACTATTCCAGCTAACTTTTCTACCAGGCACATAGCCTACGGTTCGTTTCTATCCAACGCTTGTTCCATAGACAGACTCTGCTAAAAAATGGTCAGAATGTGGTGCTTTTCAACTTTTCATAAAGGTTAATACTTTTCTCAACTTAAAGTTCAGTACTCTCTTTTTCCCTAAATTTCTTACAAGGCGTTATATGTATGAGGAAGACAAATAAAAATAAAAAAATAAGTCATCCAGTAAACGCAACTATATACACACTATTCATTAAGTCGAAGTATTAATAATTATACCGTATATTAATATTTTTGCATATTGTCTGGTTTCTAATTGGCACAAAGCATTTCATAATTGTGACGTAAAACAAGTGTGATAAATAGACCAAATCTTATGCATACAATGGAATACAATAGAATATCATACCATGAGCCGGTTTTGCATTAGTCCGCCAAACGCGCCGACGTTTCGAGAAATTATGTGCAGTTCGTCGGCATTAAAACCAGCATCGAACACAGTTTTGCCAGGAATGAACGGTGTTAAATGTACAGGATAACAGAATTGTGAATCTTCGTGGTTACCTGGGCAAAGATGTTGTACAGCAGTTAGCATGTTTCGTATAAACAATCAAAAATAGGGAAAAAACGGACTTGAACGCAAATTACAAAAGACTGAAACTCGACCCGAACCCAATTTTAACAAAAACATTTACCGAATTAAGCCCTAAAGTTGTGCGAATGTGCGAATTCATCAAGTGCGAATTCATCCCGTATTATTTATTCAAGTCAAAGTATGAACTCTGAACCCAAACCCGATTTGAAAGGCGCGGATCGAAAAACTCTGTGCTCGTACATCTGTTTTGGGTATGCATGGCGTTTGATAATATCCGTCAAACAGCGGCAGTCATTTGTCTGCAACGCCCCTATTGCATGACACTTACAGTCCTTTCTTTTACTCCATGCTTATGATTTGTCAATCGTTTCCTTCCTTTCATTGACTAACGATGGCAAAACTTCAGTTCTACTACATTTCATGCACATATTGATGCCGTGTGTTTGTGTTACATGTGTCGGCCTGATTATTCCAAATAATGAACACATTGCGTATAGTTTCCCAGTCAATACTTTATAAAAGTGCTTAATTGTTCAGCTTCCGACCCATTGAAAAGGTGCTTTGGGCTGACTAACAAGGCAAAATGGTGCCAGCATGGTTGGATGCGTAAAAAGGGTTAGGTTACCAAAAAAAAATGGGAAAAACAAATACATACTGAATTCGCATTTTCCTCGTGGTTCGCCAGTAACAGTTAAAATTGGAAAAGGTACTTGAAATCCAGCGGTTTGAAAATGCTTTAGACCTTCGTCAATCATTTCCTCTGAAAAGCAATGTATTTGCGGAGTATATTAAGAATGAAACCTTCCTATTGCTTTCGTATGATCCGCTTTCAAGCTGCTTTTAACAATTTCCTTTGTAATGTTAGTGTTTATTTACAGTTTAAATATCCACTTTGAACATATATTCAGGTATAGTCTGCTGTTCTTTTATGCAAACCCTTTTTGAGGCAAAATGACTGCAACAGACACTCACCGACACAACACGTTATTTCACAAGAAAATTTTGTCATGTATTATTTAGTTGTAAATTATTTATCGATTTGCTAATATAACATTTAGCCTATATAGGGCTTCCCAAACATTTTACCTTACGACCCTATACAGTTTAACAATTTTTCCCCGACCTCAAGTAGAAGATAAACAATATCATTAACACATTAAACTTATCAGGGCAAACTTCTTGTGGTTTACTGCTATGTGCATGCGCTAATTTCGAAGTTTGTTAAGCCAAAAAATATATTCAGCATCAAATTGCGTATTGAAAGTTAAAAAGACTACTATAATGTATTAAATTAATGAACCACCGATCCCAAAAACTTTGACCCGACCACAAGTTTAGAAACTCGAAAATTGCTTTGGACTGATTTTAATATGCAACTTCATACATTTTGCTATTTGGTCTATTTCACAAACAGAATATTAGTAAATTTGAATGAGCCGTGGTCGTAATATAGCAGCATTGCACCAAACATGCTTCTCCCCTTTACAAACCGCAAGTTTTTCATTGAATTTGTGAGGCCCTCCTTTAACTTGGCTTTACCATGTTTCCCTAGAGGTTTTTCGATCTAGACTGCGATATAACTTAGCACATTACTTAACACATACATTGTGACACGGTAGAAAATACAAATCCAACTGGCGATTGTGTTAATTCGTGTTTGCAACATTATGCTGCAGTTTATCTCTTTAACTGACTATAACGGTATTTCCGAAAGGTTTTAATAGCCGTAATGAGAAACAACTATACAAGTTATATAGTGGTTGTACAAACTTACCTAACTGCTGATTGAACGTTTGAATTTTGATCCTCAAAACGTATTCCTTTCCGTTTGAACACTTCAGCAAAAGATTCTTGTCAATATATCCACCCAAGGGTTTCATTTCATTAACGTCCAGCCCATAAGTCTTTGCAATATTGCTAACAAGTTCAAACGTAACATGGCGATCCTCCATTGCTGACTGAAAACAGACTTACTCATAGGACAATGTTGTGCAGTTATGCGTGCAACACGTAGCACCCCTCGGGCAGCGTTTTTCAAATTCCTACCACCGGTCAGATTATTTTTTACCAACAAGCTCACCTACCGTAAACATATATTTTTTACTACCGATGCCTTGAAGGAAAAAGGCGACTATACTGACTTCTCGGGTATAGAATACACTATACATTTAACCATTTAACTCAGTCGTTCTCGACTTGTGATACGCGTGCTACTAGTGGCACGCAAAGAGTATAGCTTTTTGCTGTACTCAATTTAAGTCACATCAAAAATTGCGACTTAACTGACCCAACTGATCAGCTCTGGTTTTGGGCCAAACTCGTAAGTCGTGCCTTGGACACTATTTTGGACTTGCTAACCTTGCTGGTTTTAAAGAGATACTAGCTCAGGGGTGCACAACCTTTTCGCTACGAGTAGCCTACGACAGCCGCATCACAGATCCCTATTTCACCAACAGCCGCCAAATACCTGTTTGCTTTTGTTTCAAAATTACTGATGGTTTGGCTTGTTTTTGTTTCAAATTAGTTATATCATACATATAACCTATCATCTAAAAGCGCCTAAAATGCCCAGATTAATTTCGAACTTGATGCACAGATTGAGCTGCACAGATTTCACAAATACTGTTTAGGGCAGTTTGAAAATCAAAATATTTCACAAAAGAGTTTTATTTACGTCACGGCAGCCAGTACATATATTTTTATAAACATGTTCACGGCCCTATAAACTCGTCAAACAGGGTTTAGGTGGCACGCATCGATATAAAAAGTCATCAGGTGGTAAGTGATCTGTATAATGTTGAGAACCACTGATTTAACTGCACCATCGCATATAAGCGTCCATCCAATTGTAATTGTCAGATAATTTGCATGCAAATTAAAGGCTGCGAGCCGCTGGTCGTTTCAAGAATTTTTTCTGAAAAAAGTGTTTTCCTTCCGTTTGGTTAGTAATAGGCTACCATTTAACCACAAATATCACGATATGTAAATTTCGCAGTTTTGTTGTGTTCGCTGCGTGTTTGGGCTGCGACACGCCTGCTCGATTTTATTTTTTGTTACAAAACTACCGAATCTTTTACACACGTTTGCATGCAGAAATAAATAATCTTAAAAACTTTTCAAGTTTACGCTAAATGAAACATGTAGCTTTTAAGTCAATTTTGATTAGTGTTTTCATACAAGACCTACAGTATAAACTTTTTAATGGGGTAGATTAAAAAGCAGAAAAAGCAACAATAGCATTCGTAATGAATTTCTGTTCAACTTTGGCACGAAACCATGTTTCTTTTTTGTCCCTACCTGACTTTAGAAAACTAATTGAAACTAAATGAACAGAATGACAAATTTTGTTTGCAATTTCTTGCACTGAGTAAAAACCTGTTAACTGAAGATGGATTGCATATTATATTATGAAAGAGGATCAAAATGTTAGTTGGTAATGATTTTATCTCAATTCTTGAAAATCGGTTTTAAAGACATATGTTTTGAGCCAAAATGCTTGTTGTGTGTGCATACTTTAATCTTGATCAAAAATGGAATGGTCCACGCTTTTATTTTTGCTGGGCCAGTGGTCCATGGCCTGAAACGAGTTGAGAACTATTGTATTAAAGCCTCAGAAAAGACCAAGACAACCAACATAATAAGACAATTGGTCTTAAACAAGACGTTTTATGACTGTTTGACCATTAGGTCAGGTCCAGAAACTGGCTACTTAGCTAGTTTAATTGATTTAAAAATAAATATTGACACAAGGGTGAAGTCAAGCCCGTTTTTTTAAGAAACCCAAGCCCGAATCCGAACCTGGCTCGAAAAGCCCGGCCCGATTTATAACTCTGATGCGAAAACCTTTTATTTTTGCATGAATATCTGTAGCCACAAATTTCAGCCTAAACCTGTGGTTCCCAACCAGAGTGGGGAATTCCCGACTAGGTGGGATTTTTGGAATTTGTGTCACAACATTAATCTCTTACTGGTTGTCTGTGCTATGTGTTATTGCTGCATTTGCCGTATATGAGCTGAGAAAATTTCTGTTCTAAGAATTACCTTGAAAGGTTAATGTAAACGATATAGCAAACTAAATTTGCAGGGGCGGACGATTAGAATTGAATATCGACCAAAAAGGTGCACAGGACAAAAAAGGTTGGGAACCACACGATTTGTTTTCATTTCCGATGTTTATTAACAAAGCAGCAGCGTCGCCTTTCTTTCATATGTCACGTTATTTGAGCCTATCGGTCGATTGACATATTTATCTCTGTCACTTTTTGTGAAAACAACAGGCCCACGTGCAGTCGATATACAAATAAATTGGTCAAAAGCAATTGTCCTCTTCGAGAAGCGTTACAATTTAAACATTACGGGTGGTAAACAGCACAACAATGTTGCTGTTGTTAAAAGAGGTACAGGAACTGGCGCCCGCTTACGTGAGGTGAGGAGTCGCCATATGGTGTTACGTCGCCAACCACGTGATAAACAAGTTTAACGTTTGTGAACTAAATTATTAGAATACAGTTCTATCCTTAGGAACACTATACACGGACTTGAAAAGTAGTTTAATGTATATAGAATACATCGTTCAGACGTTTCGACAATCTCATGCACTGATGATGACAACAGAGATTGACAACATGCACTGATGATGACAACAGAGATTGTCGAAACGTCTAAACGATGTATTCTATATACACCACTGCCTTGGCAGTAATGTTTGTGATTAAAGTTCTATCCTTGTTTTAACTACCTCCACCGCAAGGACAAGGCCTGACTAATCAACCGAAAAAAAAAATACTTTCCCGCGCGTATAGTTTTACCAAACTTAGCCCTCGAGGCAATTTTTATAGGGGCGCCAAGAAATGATCTTTCTACAATCCCATTTGAAATTTGGTAATGCGACTGTTAAATTGTGCAGTGACAGGAAAACTTTCGTAAGCAATAGATTAATTTTTGAATGTTACAAAGTTATCAAAACGATTAGGCAAACCAAAAAATGTGGTCGCGGGCCGTAGTTTGGTGACCCTTGGTCTAGGGTCTAGGGCAGTGTTTCCCAACCTATGGGTCGCGAACCAAAGTTGGGTCGCCTGTAAATTCTGTCGGGTCGCCAGTTTTTGTGACAATAAGAGCATCTACGTTTTGTAGCGTTATTTTGTTATTTCCCAAGGCTATAAATTGTTTCCCAATAACAATTTCTCATAATGCTTTGAACCAGCTCTAAAGTTGGCGGAAAAACGAATAATTTTTGTTTGATGTTTTTATTTTTCAAACTGGCGTAGTAATTTTCGAAAAGCTTTCCTGATTTATAAACAAAAATACAACCCAAATAGTAAGAATGCATGTCCATGGTTCGCGAGAAGCCACAAAACAACATTTTGGTAAGTATTTGGGTCGCGACAAAAAAAGTTTGGGAACCACTGGTCTAGGGCTCTAGGTCTAGTAGGCCAAACGCCTGTGCGCTTTGTTGCGTAAAAATGTTTTTTTGTTAAAATAGTTACTAAACCAAAAATACATAAGTGTTAAACAGTTTTGTTCGTGTCGGTTGCTGATGTATACCAACACATACAACGCAAGGCAAAGTATGTAATTTGCGCTAGTGACGTCCGGACTGGACCCTATTATCTTTGCTCTTCCGCCTCCCCGCCGGTTTTGGCAAGTCGAACACATTTTTGTAGTGTGCAATGTGGTGTTACCGTGCATAAAAAGCAGCAGAAAAACCTAGCGATTAATTACGTTGTGTAAATGTCTTACATTGTCTACCTTAGGGTCAGCACACAAGCTTTAACGTAGTCCCGTCGTATATGTAACGCCAAGAAATATATCTGGTATTTTATGACGTCATGGCATACTGGAAAAAATATTTCACAAAAGAGTTTTATTTACGTCACGGCCGCCAGTACATATATTTTGATAAACATGTTCACGGACGCAGGTTGTGCACCCCTGTGCTAGCTTATAGTTAAGAAGAGTTATCCGGTCTGCCAGTACGTTTTCTTGGTCTACCCATTTAAACAGGGATTAGGTGGCACGCAGCGATGTAAAAAGTCTTTAGGATTGTATGTTTCTCGTTAGCAATTTCCAAACAATGTCCAAAACACAAGNAAGAGTCAGTCAGTAATGTTTCTTGGTTCATTGAGATACATCTGGTATCAGAGACTCGCGCAAAACGCATTTAGCAGTAAAACATCTTCCGCACTCTGTAGTGATATAGATTATGCCAAACAGGAAACAAAAAGCAAGTAACGCTAACAGAACTTTCCAAGAAAGGTTGACATGTGACTTTAAATCCCCTGTAAGATCATTAATTTCTGACAGCCATATGAAAAAATCGTTGCGCATTGCTCCATCGTCCATCTCACCGAATATTGAGTTGAATTGAGTTGAGTTTATTTCGCCGGGCAAAATCGTGGCAGCACAGTTGCGCTAAAATATTCACCAGGCCGGAAATATTGCCAAACTTGTTAGAGAAAAACAGGGCCAAACTTCACATTGAAATGTCGACGTGTGGGAAAAACTTTGTTGACTTACCTATATCTTGGTGTGTTTATTGTTCTTATAACCGTAAACGAGGATAATACACATTTCTAAGATTAGAATTTTAGTGTGAGGATTTTAATTAGAAATTATAAGACAGCTATTTCGAAGATCCTAAATTAGCAGTAACACTCAAGTGGCCCGCGCAATCATTCGTAAACCGCATGTGGCCCTTTGGCCGAAAAGGTTGGACACCCCTGCTTTAGGTGGTAAGTGATCATTATAAGGTGATTTAACTGCACCATCGCATATAATCAGCCATCCAATTGTAACTGTCACATGAGCATTCAGTCTGGTATAGCCCGCGCTGGTCGTGTCATGCAATTTTTCTGAAAAAAGTGTTTTCCTTCCGGTTGGTTAGTAGCCTAGTAGCATTTAACCACAAATATTATGAAATGCAACTGTCGCAGTTTTGTTGTTTGGGTTGCTACATGCCTACCAGGGTCGGGTAACGAGTCCTATTAGTCGAGTCTCAAATTAAGTCAAGTCAGTAGGGGTTCGAGCCCAAGTCAAGTCAAAAGGGATTCGAGTCTCAAGTCAAGTCAAATGAGGTTCGAGTCACAAGTCAAGTCAAGCCATTAGCGGTTTGAGTCAAGGCATGTCCCAGTTTATGGAAGGAAAAGTAAAATGTTTGGATAGTTATTCTATTTTAATGGTTCATCTCGACTTTTTTTACCTTCAAACAGACACCATAAATAAACCCCATCAACTGCGTTCTTTTTTCAGATTAGGGGTCGTCCTTTTTTAGAGTAGTAATGTAACACTTAATTGACACTCATTGAATAGCGTGGACAAGACCGTCAAACCTTTCAAAGGAGTTTTTGAGAAAAAAAATTCATATTTTTACTGCATGCGCTAGGCTAGACTCTTGCGGCTAGAGCGTTTGCTTGCTGTAAGGCTTAAACCAATCAATATAAGTACAACGCTTGATGCCAGCGAAAGGAAGTTTTTGCATGTAACAGCGACTTGGTTAGCCTACGTTAAAATGAAGCAAAAATAACCTAATTTGCATCGCACAGTAGGCTAAATTGCTGCTCTGTTAAAAACAACATCGAATCCTTTGCAACACACGCTTGCAGAAATCAAGTTACGCAAATGAAGCATGTAGCGTTTAAGTCAATTTTGGTCAATGTTTTGAGAACTACTGACCTATAGCATAAACTAACTAACCAGAAAGGCAAATAAAATAGATATTTTTACCAAAATTACCTGGTAAAGTTCTAAAGAGTTTTTTTTTACAACGAAAGAACAACAAAGCAACAACAATGACATAGTTTTTGCTACATTTCGTCGTTCGGTCTAAATTGAAAATCATCAACTTTGTCGTTGATAAATAAAAGAATTTTGTTCAGTTTTGTGTTTGCGTCTCCTATTGTGTACTAAATCGTTGCCATATATTTTCACATGCAAATCAGGGACGTCTATTTGTTATTCTGAAGACTTGTTTTTGTTTATTCCATTTAAATTCCATCTCTGTTTCGCCACGTTAGACTCGATTCTGCGAAAATAATATGAATAGAAGTATGGGACCACTGATCTCTATAAACACTGGATTGCGCTACTGGCCGTCACGGT
>QLIY01001725.1:16365-27514 GCA_003260075.1 Phallusia mammillata
GTAAATACTGGGGTTATCAACAAAAACAAAGTGGGATGCACATCTACATAACTATATCTACCATCTGTGTAAATTTCAGCCAAATCCATCAAACATTTGATGGAAAAACGAGTCGGACAAACTTTGGGAAGAAAAAAAAGGAAGAAAAAACAAGAAAAAAAAACAAAAAACAATTCGAGTAAAATCAATATGTGTCCCCTTCAGGGAAGGGGACCCATAATTACTACATTCCTATAGAAATTAATATTTCTGTTGAAAATAAAACTTTACACTGACACTGATCGTCTGCCACTCTTTTTGAGTATATTTTGTGTATTTGACAAGTAAAGCGTTCTTTAATAAATTATTTCATTCAACTGGTGTAATTCTAAACAAAATACTAATTTATTAAATATGCAACCTGGTGAACGAAACGCCTGTTCAGTATTTTCTAAAGACAGATGTGTCGGTCACCACCCTGTTACAGAGGCTGATTCTTGTAGTCTGTTATGACATCACATGTACTTCCTATAGCATGAACATTAATTCACAACTGAAATCAGCCCTAAAGCATCTATGCAGACCAGTGACCCGGCACACTCATATGTTAATAAAGGTATTATACAGGTCCGCATGGACGCTTCAGGGCTGATTCCCCTTGTGAATTAATGTTCATCTTAGCTGACATGGTCAATCTGGTGATTGCCTACCAAAAAGCTAACATGTGCAGCATACAAGGTAGGCGATAGTGTTTGGACTTTTGATGGGTTCACTGCTAAGCCTGTGTAGCTCACTTGGTATAGCGCAAGTTCCGAAAAGACTCCTGTTGTGGGTTTGAATCCCACCACAGGCTAGATTTGGTTTGAATCCCACCACAGGCTAGATTGGGTTTGAATCCCACCACAGGCTAGATTATGGGTGGGCAAAATTTTTTAGTGCAGGGGCCGCATTTAAAAGTTCTCAATCTGTTGGAGCCGCATAGAATAGGCCTGCTATATTTTTATCCTCAAAAGGAGGACACATTGTTAAAAAGTACATGAAAAAATACTTTTGCATAATTGTCACTTATGTGTAATCAGAAATTCTTCCAAAAAGAGGACATTTGGGCTTTTTTTGTTTTTTGTCCTTCACTTTTATTCCCCGTCGTAACAAATTAACCAAAAACTAACTAGTCGGTAAATTACTGATTGAGCAAATCGTCTAAATAGAGCGTACAAGAGTTCTTAAAGACCAGCAGCAAAACGTCAAAAACCAAACGAAGAAATTGTGTCAAGTAAATACTCGCTAAAAGGCTTGGCAGAAACAACAGGCTAAACCATGTAAAAAGTATCTGTGTTTAGTCCCTAAGTATGGTCTGGGTATAGATACTGCACATGGTATAGGTATCGGCAAGTTGTACTTCCGTAACTTTTGAAATTCCATGCCTGTGCTCATAATACCAATTAGCATTGCTAGCTAACTTTCTCTTTCAAATTAGCTAACATTGGGTGGCCGCATGATGCCCTTGGGCCGTAATTTGCCCACCCCTGGGCTAGATTGTTCTACCTGACGCCATGCCATGTGGTGGTGAATGCTTGGTGACCGGCTGATTTGGGATGACACCTTGTATGGGCGTGGTGTACTATCATATAACAAGTGTGAATTGTGCTTGTTTAAAAACAAAACACTGTGTCAGGACTCATAATAAACAACATAGCACTTACTTAGATTGTTTGCTCTCACCCAAGTAGAGAATATTTGATATCTTTGCTCAAGTGAGTTTCTCTCATAATCACATTCAATTTGTGACAACTGAGAGTCTGTAAGCTCAAACTTCATTTGCCCAATATCATGTTTCATAAAGTTACTGTCTGCATAGTGACAGATGAAATCATACAAAAACCAAGCTCGATTGCGATCTAAAAAAGTAAACCAAAATTACATCATTTTAGTTAATAAAGTTTGGTAAAACATTGTAACAATGGCTTTAAAAAAGGCAAAAAAGGTAGATAGATGTTGAACCTGCTGTAGCTACATAGTTAAATAAAAGCATTATGTGATGAAAAATTGCATTGTAAATGAGGTTCGTGCTTTAAGAAATACAAACTTGCAGAACCAGTTCAGTTAACTCCTCAACTAGCCTACCTGATAACACATCATCTTCTGAGAACTACCTATCAGGCATACAAACTTTAAAATAGAAAAGTGGTTTTCGTATACAATGCAAATTTGCATGTTCTATTTCCTATTTAATGATTTCTTCTACACACCATCTGTTCTCCTAACATGATTGTTTTTGCTTTAAAATTACAAAACAAGGTTGTTAATACTGTCACAAAATCCTAATAATGGTAAAGCACAAGCAAAGCACACAGTTGCAATATGTGTGTATAGTCCTGCAGAAACCTCTTGTGGTGCAGTGGTAATGGAGACTGAAACCTTTGACCCTGACAGGATTAGTCTTTCATACTTTTGTTACGACATATTTCCAGACATTTTAGAGATTTTTGTTAAGTTGAGTTTTATTTCCTTTCAAGATCAGCAAGTGGACCATCACTCCCAAATTGTCTCGCACAGCGCAATGTGACAGTAAAACTGGTGCCACAAACACACAAACTTTCAGCAATCTTTCTATGTCTGGACGTCATTCCCATGAAATTGCCAAAAACGAGAATACAAATTAATTAAAAAACACCTGACACCTCCACATAAGCGATATTTTGTTGTTCATTGCAATAAAGATACTACTTAAAGTATTTATGCTGAACAAAAGAAATCAATTAAATGCAATCCTCTCAATTGGGAAAAACGGTTTATCCATACAATATCCAATGACCTAATCGATAAAATATATTGTTAACTTTTATGTGAAAGTCATAGAATCTAATGTATCTTACAATATTAAGTAAGAAAGGGAATTGTTTAACTGTTTTTACTTGTTATTTGTTATGTACTTTGCCGCATGTAGCTGGACTGATTTCAAACCCTGTGTTATAAATGCATGATTTCCATTTCTATGCTGATGACTTTCAGTGCTATAAAAACCTGGCACATTTCGTTTACTTCATTCAGTTGATCTATACTAATTATGAACACACCATTACTCTTTACACTCTCTCTCTCTTCTTCTAAACAACTGGCATGTTTTGCTTTCCTAAAACTCACCCCATTGCTATGTTGTAGAATCTCCTTTCAGACAACCTCTCCATTAAAGAAAGAGAGCAGAAATTGATTGAATAGGCAAAGCAATCTTCTTACAACAGTTAAGCTTTTTTCACGGCCGGACCCCTGTGATTCTATTTCAGCTTTTGGTTGAATCCCAACAAGGTATATCCAAGGTTTCTAAACGTTTTTGCCGCCAACAAAGGTTTGTTGTTTTGGTACTTAAACAATGCACATGGTGTTCTTTGTTATGTCAAATATAACCTAGTTAACAACCTTCTAATGTTTTGCAATCTAGCAAATAAAAATTGCTATTTTTAGCGACTACATACCCCCCCAAAAAAACATTTCCTGAGTATTTGTACTCAAAAAGACCTTCTTTGAACCCCTGAGTCAGCAGTGCTGAACCCCTGGGGTTCAATCGAACACAGGTTAAGAACCACCGTCTTAAAGGCAGTGTGGCAAATGTATGTGCAGCACTTGTGCCATGCTTTGAAGTGTGTGTGCATTGCCTATATACTTGAATGATTAAATCATACTCCAAAGTGGGACATCTAGGCATTAAAAAGTACCAAACAAACTTTTTTATATTCTAGCAAAGGTGATGTGTGTATGTTTAACATGCAAATTCACTTTGTAAAACCTACCAATAAAAGTCTGATTAAAAATAGAGAAAGGATGGATGGAGCGGAAAGAGGCAATGTTATTACTTCAAAAACAAAGTTGCAACTATATGTGACATTTTTACTGTTAAGAATTTAATAAGTGATTAGAAAATATGGCTAATCAGGACAAAATGTTTGGCAAACAGCAATCCCTGGTACCTGGTTACAATCACTATGTACGTACAAATAACAATAAACAAAAAAACTTACTTCTAATAATATTTTTGTTTACTTGATTGTTGACTAAAATTTCATCAATTTGTTCATTTCTTTTTTGGCTGTTTACTTCATATTGTACGAGTTTTTCTAATCCCACATCAATTCCACTATGTTGCCCTATTTTACAAAAAAATGTTTAAATAAAATTAAATAAACAAAACAAACTTATGTTAAACTAAAAGGGTGGCTTAGCACATATTGCCCTTGCACATACACTACGCTCTATTTTAAAACATTAATATATTTCCTATGCTTATTTTGTATTGGGTCCCATATTAGCCATCGTCTTTTATAACCTTGGTTGTTTCTGCAGTCAAA
This sequence comes from Phallusia mammillata, assembly GCA_003260075.1. Lineage (NCBI taxonomy): Eukaryota > Metazoa > Chordata > Ascidiacea > Phlebobranchia > Ascidiidae > Phallusia > Phallusia mammillata. Next base: position 20,688 of record QLIY01001725.1, read on the forward strand.
AACTCATGGGTCCCCACACATGCAAAGTTGAAAATAATGCAATTCAATATATGAGTAAGTTTGGTATTGTGAAGACAAACACAGTGATTGGTACTGTGCATATCTAAATATGCTATATGGAGTAAAAACTATTTAAATTAAAAAACTCATTTTAGGGGGCTAGTAGGATAACTAATTGAGGTTCAACACACACAAACTTAAAAGTAGGAAACCACAATGACTCAATCAATAGTACTGCAAAATTTCAGTCCAATCTGCCAACGTTTAAAATTTCAACCACTAGAGGTGTTTTGAGCAACAACCGTTAATGTTTCTGACGTCAAAGGGCTGTTAACAACCCCCGAACTGCAATGGCGCAATAACGATAATTGGCATACTTTACAAGCTATCCAAATTTTAGCCAATTCTGACATTGTTTACAAACTCACCCCTTTTAGGGGGCTAGCGGGGTAAATACTGGGGTTATCAACATAAACAAAGTGGGATGCACATCTATATAACTACATCTACCATCTGTGTAAATTTCAGTCAAATTCATTAAACATTTGATGGAAAGACGAGTAGGACAAACTTCGGGGAAAAATACCCATTTTAGGGGACTAGCACGGTAAATACTGGGGTTATCAACAAAAACAAAGTGGAATGCACATCTACATAACTACATCTACCATCTGTATAAGTTTCAGCCACATCCATCAAGCATTTGATGGAAAAACGAGTCAGACAAACTTTGGGTAGAACAAAAAAAAACAAAAAAACAAAAACATTTTGAGTAAAATCCATATGTGTCCCCTTCAGGGAAGGGGACCCATAATTATGTTTGTAGGGATAATGAGTAACCAATAGTCCTTTAGGGAAACGACATAAATGATCCCACACACAAGTAACATGTGTCCAGCTTCTATTATGCAGCTACTAATAACTGAAATTGTTCTCATTAAAACTTAGCCACGAATTCGATTTCACAAATTGTTACCTTGCCAAAAACTGACAACAATTCGAATTGTAGTCATAAAAATTTGTCTGGGATTGGAATTTCCAATTCTTAGGTTGGCAAAGACCTACTACAATTCAAATTGTATTCGAATGAATTTACTAAAGGATTTGTATTCATCCACTACTGTTTTATGTCAACAAGAGGTGGAAGCTGCCCGGCCCACAAAATAGGAAAATGAAACACATTCCCTTTAGTAAAGTGACCAATAAGTAGCTAGATAACTTGGGATAAGCACCAGATCTTTTTTATGGCCCAAGGCTAAAACACTTGTAAACTGCAAAGGTTTATTGGTAAATTGCATGCAAAGAAAACTATATGAAAGAATTACCTTTTAACTTGACCCAGTACGGGGTCAAAGAACCTTTTTTATTGACATATCTTTCAACTTTTCTGTCAGAAAATCCAAGTTTTCTCAAATACTCTGGCCAATTGTTTGGTAGTATGTTAACTTTGGCCAATGATATAGCAGCATCCTCAGCCTCTTTTGGGGAAACTTTTCTGGACCTGTTAAGTTAACAAAATGAATATCAACAGATTTTCTAACTGTAATTTTAAAATAAATCCAAATTAATTTAATATTTTTTTTTTTTGTTCAAATACTTTTCTGTAGTAAAATTAAGTGCATAAACCTCTAAATAGGTGGGTAAATAAATTATTACCGATAAAACCGCTTCAAAAATCAAAATAAGTTAACAATTTATAGTTATTTTTACCTTTTAGGCATATTTTCACTTGAGTTTGGGACTGGATCCCTATAAATGGTTTGGGTTGAATGGTATTGTTTGCCCTGCAATAAAACATGAAAACTATATTATTTATGTTAACTTATTGAAACAAAAACTCGTTGCTGTTTATTTTCGATGCATGTAAAATTTAAGAAAACACAATGGGCAAAGTGTCGTTTATTACCTGTCTACTTAATAGTCATGAACCAGTTTGCTTTTCGTTTCAACAATAAAAAACTACAGTCCTGCCACCTAAAATGTATTTTTGCTTGTATAAAATGACCAATTACTCTGGTACTGGCAAAATCCTTAAAAAAACATGTGCAAACTGGACTGCATTGTTGCAGATTATGGGGATAAAAGGGGCAAAATTAGCATTGTGGCTGATGGGTCCAGAAAATAAATTATAAAGATATTATTGTGGGGTTTGGTTTTGCAAATTCTTCAAACTTTTGAATGAAAGTTTAACCATGCTTAATTTACATTCTTTAAGTGAATTATGTGTATGTAATTTTGGAGTTTAAATTGAGTTTTAAAGGGTATATTTTGCACTATAAATGTTATTTAGTTGAGCTCAGGTTGAATATGTGGTCTTGTCATATACAATATCACCTTAATATCACTTTAATATTGCTTGATGCACCTTCATATCACTTTATTATCACTTGGTGCACCTTTATATGGCTCAGTACATGTTTATCTCCGCTATATGGCTTGGTGTACCCCTTGTGTAAACTTTACCTAGCGATGGGGGGGGGGGGGGGGGGGGGGGGGGGGGGGGGGGGGGGGGGGGGGGGGGGGGGGGGGGGGGGGGGGGGGGGGGGGGGGGGGGGTAAAGGTGCACCAAGTGATATAAATATTAATGCCTCTTAGGATTGTGACTACAGATGATTTATTCTTAAATAAATAAATATACTTTATACTATTGGTGAACCAAATTGGCTATCAAACACCTTTTTCAATATTTATTGTTGCAAGTTTATATGTAGTTTATCATATCAGAGTATTGTTAAGTGTTTTGTGACATTCCTTAGATTTGCACTTTCCTATTACTAGTAGCTAAAAACACAAAAACTTTCAAGAAGAAGATTGAACCATAAAACGGGTCTAACGAAAACTGCTGTAGTTAAAATTTTTTTTACAAATATCTGTACAATCAACCAGAAACAAACAAGCCAATATATTTGTACAAAGCATGACGTATTTCAAATATTTGCTAGATTTTAACATCAAAATTAGTTTTCTGAAAAATATATAGTCCAGTTTGCTAGCAAACCATGTAGAGAAACATTTTCGACGAACTAGTGGCAACGAAACTGCTACCTTGCGAAGGTCGCGCGGGGGGGGGGGGGGGGGGGGGGGGGGGGGGGGGGGGGGGGGGGGGGGGGGGGGGGGGGGGGGGGGGGGGGGGTATGCTCTCCCAAATTACACAAGCTAACTGTCCTACTGATAAAACGTTTCAAACCTTCAAAAAATTGTGACAGTTAGGGGAACCCCCTTTCGGCTACATGCAGAAATCCCGATTTTCTTACGAAATTTTTGATATGTTTTTAAATAGCCTTACGTTTCCCAAAATCCAAGTGGTATCTGGTGTGTTGCGATAATGTTACAACGTAAAAACGTCGCAGATCAATTCTATTTATCCATAGATACTACATAGACATATAGCCTGGTAGATACGATTTATCAGGAAGGCCCAAATCCACATGTTATTAACCAATATTGATCTGTATAAATTAAACGATACAAGTTCTGCACACAGTATCAATATAATATATTGCAAAACCGCAAGAAAGTTAAAACGCCCCAAAATATCGGGCACATGATTGATTGCGTGCGGGGATTTTCCATGGTTTGGGCAAAAAACGCGTTGCGTTGTCAGAAGTTTTCCTGGTTCATTGGTTACAACACGTTACCGCCAGTCGTAGCTTCGGGGGGGGGGGGGGGGGGGGGGGGGGGGGGGGGGGGGGGGGGGGGGGGGGGGGGGGGGGGGGGGGGGGGGGGGGGGGGGGGGGGGGGGGGCCTTTTGTTGCCATAAATACAAAAAAACAATAGTTTTACACGTTTTGCAATGTGGGATAGATCAGAAGTAAACTTTGGGTGCCTGTTGGATGAAACTTTGGGAGGACTAACTTGTAATAACTAACTAAAATCTGTGTAATTTTTAAAAAGTTTGAAACACTATTTCTTGACAAAAATATTGAAAGAAAGTAGCAGTGCAGAAAAAAATATGTACCTTTCAGGAAAAGGGACCCATAAAAATACACCGGAAATAATAATAATTAATGTATAACACGGACAACAATTGTAGAGGTATGATTAGAAGAAGGTCAACTTTTATTTTATCTTAGGCTTGTTGTTTGTATGGATTGTGCCAAAACTGCTGCTTTACCAATGCAGTTGTTACATAAGAAACAAATTTAAATACATAATGAAGAAATATTAATTCAAAACTATAAATTTAAGTGCTTGGGGCACAAAGAATGGAAATAATGACCAAAAAGAAAAAAGGTGACCTTAATTATATTGCAATTAAAACAATAGTTAAAGAAAGAAACTTTTTGAGAAAAAAACTTGATTCAACTTTTACGTACCAGAATTTCAGTCTAAATCAGTTCTGAAACTTTTTAACATCAAAATGATACATTTTTTTAAATAGCTGTGTGATGTTTTTCATTGTAACTGTTGCGATGTGATTACAGTTTGGGAACCAGCAAAAAAAATTAACATTTGCATATTTTCTAAAAAATACAGTGAGTATCGAAGATTCCACATCTCGGTAATAAAAAATGTTATCTGTAGGAATAGCACATTTAGACAAAATAAAGAAAGTACAGTCACAACATTTTTAACATTATTTTAGCATTCATGATCAATAGTAAACAATCATTAACATGTATAAACAAAATAAAACATATATTTTGACAAAAGACTATTAACACAATATAAAATTGAGCACAAAATACAATGACCATTTAGCAGGCCAGGGTTACTACTCTGTACATGGAGGCAATACTTATTTGTACAGGAGAACACATATAGCAATACAATCCCATGAAATTGTATGACAACTTTAGTGGAGTGCTTTAATGTGGAAAGTCCCACGAGTGTTATCCATAGCTTTAGGTTTCCATGTCACCATTAAAAATATAAACCTTATAAATTGAAAAGTGAATTCAACAAACACTTGTGTGCAAAGGAAAAAAGAGTAGTGGAACCTGGTGCCGATGAGACAGTTTAAATAAGATAAATTAGGCCCAGGAAACTTGCAGAACATGTGCAGGTTTAAGTGAATTGTTTTTCCTCTTTTGTTTATTCAGTACAGTATACATCTTCAGGTAACAAAAATTAGCTTATTAGGCACCGCTTCATTACAGTTTTGTAACAACGGGTGTCAGCTTATCACTGCGTGTGCTTGTTTTAGAAGCTTCTTCAACCTCAAAGTCAAGCCCAAAAATCTCATGATTCTGCAATATACCCACAGTTAACACTTAGGTTATAATATGTACAAACAATAGCCATAATAGTAATCATGCAACAATATGCAAGTTGTAAATAACAAATGCAGTTAATCAAAGAGTCGCTTTTTAATTCTTAGCATTCATATAAATATTACAATACAACAGTTTAAAAAACCCAAGGATGAACCTGCCATTGTGTCAAAACTTTATTCAGTGACCAGATTTTGTGATGAGACATTACAGATTTGGTGAGTAGCAGAAAGTAGAACAATCCTAGTAATCTAAAGTGGCAAATTTTTGGCCAAGATGGTTGAGTTTTATGCACAACCGCTTGTAAATCTCATTTTACCCATTTACATTTACCAGCGCAAGAAACATAACCAATATTTCCACAAACACTGGAATTGGATGGGTTAATTTTGCCTCTCATATCACACAGTAATGATATGTTTAAATTTTTTTTAGTTACAAAAGGTTTGCTGGTAAACTATAATTTCATGGCTGGTTTATTCACATGTTTAGCATGTTTTCAGTGTATCATAGTTTTGATAAAGAAATTGTAACTTTATTCGAAAACTGTCATGCACTACTCAACCATTTAAGGTTTGCTTTCCATAAAGCTTTTGCACCAACTGAAGTGATGTCACAGTTTTTAACCCAAAGAACCTCAACTTTGTTCAAACATTCAGTCAAAGCAATTGCTCCTTCATCGCCAAACTTGTTCTCGTTCAGGGTCAACGATGTCATCTACAGGGTCAACGATTTCATCAACATACATTTTTAGAAAATTACAGAACGTATATGAAAATATGACAAATATAATGATTTAGTTGTTTGTTTTTTTCTGAANTGTGGTTTGTTTATTTTGAACTGAAAGATTTTAATAAGGATAGTAATAACCTGCTTTTCAACAGTACCACACAAAAAAGGTAGTTTTTAAGTAATAAAACAAATTCAGATGTTTAATCATAAACATTACTGCCAAAGTAGTGGTGTATATAGAATACATCGTGTAGACGTTTCAAAAATCTCTGTTGTCATCATCAGAACATGTTTTCAATCAAGCTGTAGAACACGGTATATAAAGCACTAAGGCAGTGGTTCTTAACCTTTTTGGAGTGGTTTCCCACTAAAGTCAATCACCAACTTCGAATTACTTAGATAATGATGTTTTGTGCCCTACGTTAACAAAAAAAATGATTCTTTAAATGAAATAATTTTGTGAAGCGATTTGGTCTGGAACCCTAAAGGTATATACTGCAATCTTATTCAGTTTAAATAGTGCTTCTGTGAGAGATTAAAGTTTTTGGAATATTGAAGAGTTCCCCTGCTTGCAATAGTCATTTGTTGCATGACAATCAACAACAGGAAGGCCTTTATTCGCGCACAATGGCAAAGTCATTGATTTTTTCAGACATGTCTGTGATGTAACAAACGGTCTTGGATTTTTATGCGTCTTGTAAATCTAGGTTAAAATTAATCTAAGATGCTGTTGCGTAAAATAGTTAGGAAAGTAACTTTCAACGATTAATTCAAAGCCGGGTTAGACCCTCGGGCCCGAGTTTGGTTACCTGACTTACATAATTTCCCTCTAAAAACATCAAATTTCCCACTAGTGGGAAATTTCCCACCGGTTAAGAACCA
>QLIY01001726.1:0-21352 GCA_003260075.1 Phallusia mammillata
ACTTAAATAAGTGAAAACATATTGTCGAAAATATCGGATTGTTACACAAAAGCCTGTGAGGATTTTTGCTGAGTACGTACGTAATATTGGTCAAATTTACGTTTGAACAGCTCAACGTTTAATTAAACAATGTGTGCTGGTGAAGTTGGTATTTACAAGTACTCAGTTAAGACCCTTCTGTGCACCTGCTGTGTCTCGTAAAGTCACCGACAAAAGTTTGTTTTGTTTTTAGCCAAGTTGACTTGAATTACAAGACTACACACACTGGTGAATAAAGAAGCTAGTCGTTTTCCCACACAAGGCGTGGAAACTTACTTGAATAGTTAATTCAAGCCAATTTCTTTGTTTTATACAAACGATTGGCCTGCATATATATATATATATATATGAGATTTCAATCTGGAACAGCATTCTAGCAGCTCAGAATACAAGAAAAAATAAGTTGAGGTTATAGNAGCATTCTAGCAGCTCAGAATACAAGAAAAATTAAGTTGAGGTTATAGAAAAATAAAAGTATTGTACAAACTAGTGGTGCCCGCGTTGGCAAGAACCTGGTATTACGAAGTGATGAAGTAAAATGAGGTTGATAAAAAAAGCACAGTTGTGTAACTTGAAACAATTATTTAAAAATGTCTATTTGTCATTTAGTTTGTAAGTTGTAACGATACAAAATGCATGAAGTTGTTGTATTTCTGCTGACATTGACTGTGCTTTCTGACAGAAAGTTATTTACAGGTACTACAATATGTGTTTGTTAGTCTGAATGGCTGTTTGTGCTTATAATTTATTTAAATGAGAACTCCAATTTATATGTTTAAACATAACGAATATATCTTATTGGCAAATTGAAATCGTATTTTAAAAAATAAGTCAATTTCAAACTTTATGTATATGCTTGTGGCAAAGTTATTCAATGCATTCTAAAGCAACTAAAAGTTTGGCACATCAGAAAATCTAGAGCTACTCAATTCTTGAACAGATGCACATTCATCATGTCTGGAACTGCTCAACAACTCCACCGAGCGACCAATGAGTGGCGTCTACACTTTGCACGATTCAAACGGAATTCCTTACCTCGCATACTGCGACATGATCACTAACATGGGAGGTTGGACGCTGATCGCCAGCATCCATGAGAACAACATCGAGGAGAACGGATACTGCACGCAGGGTGATCGGTGGTCCAGCCAGCAGGGAAACTCCCCACTTTTACCAAAGGGTGAAAACACTTGGGCGAATATGAACACCTTCGGTAACGTGGTGTCGGCGACCAGCGACGATTACAAAAACCCAGGTTACTTCGACATCGACGCCGGAGATTTGATGATTTGGCAGGTAGGCATTATTTCTACGCTTAGGCATTCAAATTAGGTTGTTGGCATAAAAGCATAAATCAACCACTAATCATGTAAAATGAACTGTTGAAAAATGAAAAAAAATGTTTTCTTTGTATTTTGAAGGTTCCTAATGAGACACCACTGAATAATTGGAGAAAGTCTTCCTACCTTCGATATCGAACTGAGAACAGATTTCTCGACGCGTTCGGAGACAAGGGCAACTTGTATTCACTCTACAAAGTGTTTCCTGTCGAATCTGGTGTTTACTCTTGGCCTGATGACATCGGTCCCAGTGTACCTGTTGTGTTTGATGAAGGGTCAGTGGGTGATGTGGTGCAGCATTTTGGGCCTACTGCTCAACCTTATCTCGCACCAGGATACATTCAGGTAATTATTTCCCAACAAACGATTTAATAAAAATTTGCTGTTGTCAAATTACCCGTATATCAAAATCCCCCACTTCAGAAATTTCTTTATGATTGGTGTTAACCATGCGAATAACATATAAATGGTAAAACTGTAAAGGTAGCAGATTTGTTTGTAGTTTAGACATTTCTATGGGTACGACAAGAATGTAAAAGCGGCATACGCTCTGTGCCCTGGAGTGAAAGTCAGCAATGATTTCCTTGACGCCCCAGCGGCTTGTATCGGATCAACCGGATACAATGCAGTTGAATGCCAATGTGGGGACTTTGCTGCGATGGCTGCCAATGGAGTTGGAACGGGTGTAGGCTTGAGCGTCGATAAGCTGATGATTGAAACGACCTTTATGTTGTTTTACCGTTAAAGTTATTGTGTGAGGCAAAGAAATCAACAAACTTTCTGGGACTTATTGATTTAATGTTTCACTTTAAACTCATTATACAGCAGGTTTTTATTGCAGGTTTTATGTTTAGCAAGATATAAGTTATTTCATGACGTTATATCAAGATAGAAGTTAACCTTCATTTTATGATCCCACACGAGATCCTTATGAAACACAAAAGTTGGTTCTGTGTATCCGGGTTACGGCTGAGGTTTAAATAAAACTGTATGGCTTACAGTCTGAATCACATTTAGCCACATTTGCGTTGTCAATTCCCGGTAAACCTTATTTCGTCCCCGTTTCCACCGTTGTTTCTGATGAAAAAATATTGGATTTGGACCCTGCATTTGGGGGGGGGGGGGGGGGGGGGGGGGGGGTAGGACTATTTCACGGCATAAACTTGGCAACGGCATTTAGTCATACACATTTTTTTATTGAAAACATTGTGTATTACTCTCTTGATTCGTAAACACTTTTATCAGTCTTTTGTCGATTTTAAGTGCTGTTGTCATTTCGTGAAATCATGCAATCGATGCATAAGCGCTTCATGTGTGTAGAATATGTTTTTCGTAGCAATGTATACTGTCTGATGTTTATCATTTATTGGCTTAAAGCCTTCAGAGAGCAAGAAATTTTAAATTAGAAGTAGAAAAAGCTTGTTGACAAGTTACCTGGTGGATTGTCTGAGTTGCAATAATCTGGAAAATAAACAGTAAAACTTGTAAAACAAAAAGTATTTTTACATCAAGTTATTCACGAATACGATTTTAAATCGCAAAGCAAAATGTAATATTGACCGAACTTTGGCGCAATGTTTTTTTGCTCGTTGTTAAAAAGGCAATTTCGCAGAGTCGTTAAATTTAATTAACCTCTTTAGGTTTTACGACTTAGCCTACTTTCCCAAGATGTTCTTTTTATAAAAGGGTCTGCCCCATCTTATTACCTTTCGTGACTTTAGTGGTTTATAGCTGTACTTTGGATAAGTCAGACATTGAAACATAAAGCAAACTAGGCGTTTTGTGGATAAAAGAGCAATAATGATGTTATATTCCTATTGACTTTTAGGAGAAATAGTCATGAATCCGAAAAAAAAGATTGCATACAAAAAGCATTTGGGAAAAATTAATAAAAATTTTTGAACATTTTTAATACGGTAATCAAAGTTAAAATTATATTACTAAACTTGTTTGAAAAAAGTTACCAGCGTCCCAATTTTGCATCAGCATAGCAAGTAATACACAAAAAGTGGTATTAAATACCGCATGTTACGCATGATACCGTGTAATGTACCTAGAATACCACATGGTGTGTGAAATGTGCGAAAAAAAAACGACACGGTGAAATTAGGCCTGAAACCTTAATTCAATGACAAACCCTCACCACGTGTTTCTATTTTGTCCGTGACAATAGAAAAATGTTTACTGCGCAAACGCTATTTAAAATACTAACTTTTTTTATTTTTCGCTGAGCTAGGAGCGCTTGCCGACCAGACTCGAACCTTCCAAATAAATAAGTCACTCACTTATGCGGATTTAGTTATTTAAGCTTGGTTCAATACACCGTGTGGTTGACAAATACATCAGTAAAGTCTTGTTCTTTGTAGGGTAAATGCCCACTTACGCTGGATAAATAGAGTGTAAGGCTACATAAAACCTAGCACGCCCCTAAAAGACAGCACAAAAGGAATGACAATTTACTGTCTTTGCAATGTTAGCTGTGTCTTCCACAAAAGCTACGTTCAATATACCATAATAAACCTAGCAAGCCCAGATAAAGATAGTTAACCAATTACTACCGACCCAAACGCAATGAATTATAATTTCCTTTATCTACCAGATTTTTTTTTAAATACCTGCGGCATTAGTTTTCTATTTGTGTTGCTTTTGTGTTTCAAACAACCTTTTTTAAGAGACATTACTGCGGCAGTTCCCGTTAAAATATTGTTCAGAAAATTGTTTGATGCTGTTTTAAATGTGTGGGGGGGGGGTTTAAATCCCAAAGCAAAATGTAATAGGCTATTGACCAATATGGCGCAATGTTTGTTGCTGGTTGTTAAAAAGGCAATTTCGCAGTATCGTAAATTTAATTAGCCTCTTTACGTTTTTACGACTTGAGCTACTTTCCCAAAATGTTCATTGTATAAAATGGTCTGCCTCGTCTTATTGTCTTTCGTGACTTTAATGGTTTATAGCTGTAGTTTGAATGAGTCAGGCATTGAAATATAAAGTAAACTAGGCTGTTTATTGCTAAAAGAGCAAAGGCGATATAATGAAGTGGGGGGGGGGTTGTAACATCCTCACAACCAGAAAACGACCTCCCGCACCCCCTCCTAACATGATCGTATGTAACACCGTCAACTGAAAAACCATAGTTCTTTAGTGTTTTGTTTGTCACAGGTTTCTATTAAAAAGTGAAAAAAGTATAAAAAAAACTAGTCTTCAACAGGGGGGGGGGACCACATCTGCCCGATTACAAAAGCGCAAAAATATTTTAATAATATGAACATTAATTATGTTTTAATTAGGAATTTACAAAAATGCAAAAATACCTAAACACAAACCTGTGCCCGTGCTTATGGAGGTTGTACAGGAGTAGGTCGCAACAGGGCAATATTTGACATAAGATTGATCCGGGTTTGGACCTTTGCATGATGGGTCCCCCTCACCCGGTACAGGTGGGTCATAAAAATGACAATCGTAACAATAGAGTGCTGAAGCTGCGGAATGAAAAGAAAGTATTTCTGATTTCTAAAGCTCTGGCTTAAACACAATAAACATTATCCAGGCCACGATAATATAATGGATTTCATCCGACTTTAATAGGTGAATTTTTGAAAACTTTATCACATTTTTTTTACTTACCAACTGAGCTCAATACAAGCACTGCAAATGCTGATAGAAGCAGGTTCTTCATGCTTCAATTTAGGATCTTAATTTTGTTACAAAACTTCAGTTTTGGTTGTTTATCTGCAGTGGTTGTAACAAACACAAACTAAAACAATGTATTTTCGATAGCGCTTACCGAACAAAAGCGAATAGTTTGAATAATTCTTTACTTAAGCATTTGTACTAAAATAACCCCAAAACAAATGATTTAATTGTTATAATTCTGTCATTTAATGGGTTTCGACTTCTGTTATGGACAAAAGAAAAATGATTTCTGCCCAAACGATGTTTAAATCACAAAATTTTACCTCTTCCTACTGATGTAGCACTTACCAGCTCGACTCAAACCTTCCAAATAAATACGTCCCTTGACGATATGGAATCTTTATACTGTAGTAAGGCATTGAACGTTTACAGTGAGTCATGTGGCTAATACTACCTTGGATACCAAAAGGTGTTTTTGCTCAAAACATTTGCCTGGGCTGTAAAAGTGCCCAGTGTTGATCGACACTAAACACAAGCTTCTTTTGTTGCAAGGCGGTGGTTAGGTGGGAACAATAACTTACCTCATAAAAATCGGGCTTTAACTGTTTTATGTTTAAACTGAAAAACACTGTAAAATGAACCACCATTTCAACTTACCATGGGGGGGGGGGGGGGATAAATCGACCATTAAAGGCTTGTCCTTAAAACAGTTAAAGTTTCGTTTATGGAGCGATAAAATGTATGAATAATATTTAAGTACAGTGACTAGTGGATGATAAATTATTTCTTTGCATATATATATAATTGATACATGTTTCGGCTAAATGGCACTATCGGTTCCAGAAAATACCAAAATAACGCACAATCATGTAAAGATTGGCGCTACACCAACCACGGTAAAACAAACGAAACTCGTAAAACAAAGGTGACTTAACATGGTAATTGAACGTAAAAATCAAAAAGGAGCACATGCTGGTCGATTACAATGGCGGCGGATTTCTGAGGGAAAATCCACTAACACAAGAACTCACAGAAGACCAGTTTGCTAAATACCGGGGGGGGGGGGGGGGGGGGGGGGGGGGGGGGGGGGGGGGGGGGGGGGGGGGGGGGGGGGGGGGGGGGGGGGGGGGGGGGGGGGGGGAGCTATTAGGGTTGGTCTGAGGTTTCCTAATAATAATAATAATAAAATTAACCGCCCATTTACGCCGTCTACCAGTATTTAGCTACCTTTTTTTCTGTAAGGTCTAGTGCTAATACCTTTACCGTTTTACAAATACGACACAAACATATCTAGCAATGTCCGGCTTATATTTACGTACTTGCTTTGCAACAAAGCTGCTTTTTACTGTAGTCATTTTTTGCATAGCCCTAAACCACGCCAGCGTACAGCTATACAAAAATTACTATTTTAAAATTAGATTCGTAGTATAAGTTGATGTGTGCACTCAAAAAGTGGTGTAACACTGCAAACCTTAATCCACCAAAGATTTACGTGAGAATCCATAACAAGTCACAACCTGTTTAAACCGGTACGAAAAAAATGTTACGACTTGCTGTTGGGCGTAAAAAACATCCTTTTTGACAAAATATCCTGTTTGATTCAATTTGCGCCATGAAATTATCGGTTATTTCTAAGCTGTCAGTTTATAAGAACAAAGCTAAAGCTATTTGCAACCTTTCATGAGCATTTTCTGCTCATAATTAACTTTTTTGCCTTCATTTTTGCCAAGTGTGAATTGAACCTACTACAACGTCCTGCAGCAAATAGTAATTTGATTGTCCTTAACTGCAAACCATCACTACACATGGAAATATGGATTTCTAGTGTCCCACGTGTATGAAAAGACAATAAAGCTTTTTGCTTGCCCACAAAGTAATTAAATCGACAAAGAAAAAGAGAACTCTTCACATCAGTGTAGCTCAGAATAGGACATCATAAGCATGATAACCATTTTCAAAATTGCCCCTGCGTTTCTACTTCTGTAGTTATTTTATTTAATTCTTTGTCAAACAGTACTCTGACGTACCCAACGTATTAACGAATTGGCGCCAAAATATTGTGGCAAATTTATTGCGAGATTGAATTACATTTTGGCGTCGTCAATGGCAGATTAAAGCAGATGAAGTACCAAAGTTGTAGGAATCTAAATCACTGGTTGAAAGAGTATTTAAATTTGAAATCACAAAACGTTGAAATCACATCAGTACGGATTCTAAATTACAAAAATTTAATGATCCAATTAAGTCAAATGACTATTTAAGATGATTTACAGTAGGAGACTTAGCCCTTAACTTAAAACTTGATCAATATGAATCCAGAAAACAGAGACACCAACATGATGAAAAAGTTGAAATGCACTTTGCCTGATCCGTTTGTTGTGTTACAATCATCTGAAAACCAAAAACAATTAAATTTAACGCAACCTATATTAACTCCTGGTCCGAAATATTTGTTGTCCCCTAAAGCCCTAATGCATTCAGCAAAGTTTTGACCTTTTATTGTCAATTACATTTTATATTTCAGCTCTTAGACAGCACAAACGGAATAGCAATTTACTGTATTTGCCTTGTTAGTAATGCAGTGTTAGCTTTCTCTTTCACAATAGCTGGTATCAGTATAAACTGTTTGGTTGACAAATACACCAACCAAGTGTAACTCTCTGTTGCTTGAAAGGTCTTTTCCGCTGGATAAATAGAAGGTTAGGCTACATTAAACCTAGCACGCCCCTAAAAGACAGCACAAAAGGAATGACAATTTACTGTCTTTGCAGTGTTAGCTGTCTCTTCCACAAAAGCTTGGTTCCATATACCATAATAAACCCAATAAATTACAATTCCCTTCATCCACCGAATTTAAGGTATAAATCCAGCAACATTAGTTTTTTTGTGTGTGTTGATTTTGTTTTCAAAACTACTTACCTTAAGGTGCCGACAGTCAGTTTCTGCAGCAGAACCCACAAAAAGGCTGGTCACAACATTTTAGGTTGCTGTTTTACAAGTGTGGAACAGTTTCTCTCACCTGTGTCGCAGATATAGGTACACACGTTTGCAATTCCTATTTTCTCACAGCCAGAATCAGCTGGGTCTCCTCCGCACTGCCTTATTACGGCACGTGCTGTAACGCCTTCAGCTAAAAAGATGGTGTTTTTAAACGCTATGCTTTCACAGTTGCCATTAATAAGGAAGAAGTCAAAAACAACATATTTCAATCTTTAACACGATACTACTGATGTTTGGTTAGCATAACATGAAATTTTTTGATCACCATTTGTCTAAAAAAATGCTTACGGTTTGGGCTTTGAGGATTGGGCTAAGGTTTCATAATAATACACAAAAGTATACCTAAAAACCTTGGTTTTCAACGTTAAATTCAGCTCTTAACCCTAACTGGAAAATTATTTTATCATCTTGAAAATGGTTTATGATATACAATGTTAATTGCTTGCACAGAAAGCTTAACACTTACCGGAACCTGTGCTTGCTACAGTTGTACAGTAGTTAGCCCCAGGGCATTCTATAAGATGAGATGCATCCGGGTTTGGACCTTTGCATGACTGGTCCTCGAAACCCGGTACAGGTGGGTCAGAAAAACGGCAACTGTAACATCTGATGGCTGAAGCTGTGAATTAAAATAGAAGGCATTTTTCTAATTTCTTAAACTCTGGCTTAAACACGATAAACATTTCCAGGCTAATATAATTTAATGGATTTCATACAACTTAAATGGTTGAACTTTTGAAAACTTTATCACATATTTCCTCACTTACCAACTGAGCCGAATGCAAGTATTGCAAATGCTGACAGAATCAGGTTCTTCATGACTCAATTTGGATGTTAACTTTGCAATAAAAAAACTTTTGGTAGGTTTTGGTTGTTTATCTGCAGTTGTTGTAACAAACACAAATTAATTAAGCATTTTCGATATCGTTTACCAAAGTTGATACTTTCACTGTTTTTTTGCAGAATTCTTTACGATATAATTTTGCTTTGAAATAACCCTAAAACATAGGATTAAAATTCTGAGAACATTGTAGGTAATAATTTTAACTTTTGATCTGTTTTGATTACTGTTAGTGATAATAGAAAAATGATTACTGCCCAAACGATGTTTAAATCACAAGCCTCTACCTCTTCTTACTGACGTAGCACTTATCAGCTCGACTCAAACCTTAAAAAGAATTAAGTCCCTCAACGATATGTATCTTTATAGTTAGCCATGTAATGTTTATAGTTAGTCATGTGACATTACTGCCTTGGTTCACAAAAGGCGTTTGGCTAAAAACATTTGTCTGGGATGTAAAATTTCCGCAGTGTTGATCGACACTAACTTCTTTTGTTGCAGGGCGGTGGTATGCAGGGAGCAATGACTTACCTCATAAAATATCTGATGTGNGTATTGATTCAGGAATCCGGCCCGCCAAGTACTTCATTTTTCCACATCAGGCCCGCCGACAGGAGAAGTTGCCCGCCCCTGCTATAAAATAAACCACCCTTTCAGCTGACTGTAAATGGCACTTTCAGTACGACTTGTTGTGGTACGTAGTAAAACATGTACGTTGTGTATTTCAAACCACGTTGCTTAATGGTCGATGGCTGGCCCAAGCCGGATTAAACCGGTTAAAACAGTTTCGTTTTGGGCGAGGAATATAATATATGCCTTTTTTAAACTAGGAGTTGCTAGCAACGACGATAAACGATAGTTAAACTACTAGTTACCAAAGGCGATTTCAACGTTATTTGCAACATAATATCAACCGTTGATGTTAACACTCAGAAGTATCACAAAGAATGTTGAAATGTAGTTCGTCTGATACACTGACTGTGTTCACATCTAGAAAGCAAACAACAATAGTGAAAAGTTTTTTTTAAATCCCAAAAACCAGCTAAAATGGATATATTCTATGAAACACAAGGAATAGGAGACTGGTTTTAGAGATTACTAGTTGATTTACTGATTTACATGCGATAAACAAACAACAAAAATACGGAACAATCCTTTACATCTAAGCAAAAAGTAACCAAGTTCTGTATCAAGTGACTCTAGTGGATGATAAAATCTTTCGTTGGGACAGAATTAGTCAGTTTTCAGTAAATGGCTAAATGACATCATCGGTTCCTGAAAAAAAGTAGCGCACATTAATGTAAAGATGGGCGTTACACCAATCACGATAAAGTAAATGAAACGCATTAAACAATAAACCAACGACCAGAAACAAACCTGTAGCAAGGTGACTTAACATGGTGACTTAGGTAAAACATAAACTCGGTCGATTCTGATGGCGCTGGGTTTGTGTGGAAAGGTGTACTAACACAAGAACTCACAGCCGACAAGTTTGCTAAAAACCAATGTATTGTGCTAGAAGCATTCGCATACCAACGTAACAGGTGAGAAAATTCCATTTAAGTAGTGGCAAACAAAAGTTTCTGAAGCTCGTTTCGAAACTCATGTTGCTCATAAATTATCACCCAGTGTTTACTTTATTGGTTTTGGTTCGTGCCGCTTTGCAAATTTTAACTTCTATTTCTATTTGAATTTGTGTTTGGATCAGAGCTTTGAAGGCTCCAAATTGCAACCGAGAAAGTGGTTTTAAAAAAACAGCAAAAATCCAAACACCACAATGCAGAACAGGGGCATTTAAAGAGTGTGTACTCCAATGTCAACGTAAATTGCTATTGTGTCGGTTTAAAAAAAATTCCAGCTCAATTCACTCAATAAAACGCTCGGTTGGGGTGTGTAGGGGGCGTGACCCGATGGATCCTGCTAAGATCAATGCAACTAATTTTTACTATTGTTGCCACGCCCCATTAAATTAAATTTCATTCCTTTGCTAAACAAGTTTATTGATGTTAAAAAAGGGAGTCGATTCCTATAAATATTCCATTGGCAGAATAAAACTATATTTGAAAATTGTCTGTGCAATTCCAATTAAGTAGGCGGATTTGGATCCGTTTGTTTGTTGGCAAGATGTTGGATCAGTTCCTGCATTTTATCATTATAAATAAGACAAGATATATATACTTTACCTATCTACAGATTTTAATCTGCACAGTTGATTTGAGTAGGTATTTTTAATTGTTTATAGCTTTTGTTTTACATTTTTGACATTTGTTCCCATGCCTTTTTTTTACATCAAACCAATGTACAGAATTTTACTTTGTGCGTGAACGTGCCAGTGATAGTAATTCACTTAAACTTTGCTTTTTAGCTTCGGGTATCCAGTGTTATGAATGCCACTTCTCAGAGCCTCATATACCGGACATTACCGAGTATAGCCTACTTGTGAGGGTCCAAACCCACATGCAAAACATCTCACAAACTGCTCTGCTAATTTCAAGTACTGTTTGACTTTTATTGTTTGATTTGTATTCTGGGTCTCTGGTAAGTGCCAGGTTATTTACGAGCATGTTGTAACACAAAAACCAAAGCTGATTGCGTCTTTTCACAACGTGGAGCATATGATTTATGTTTTTTCCATGAGTTCTGTCACATAACGCTTGGTAGTAAAGGTTTAATTAACATCCATCCACCAATTGTGCCTTGACATTTTCGCGCTTTGTAACATCTAAACCTAGCACATCTGTTTCCAGTTTGGTTAATATTTAGCACATTTATGATGCAACGTTTCTAGTATTGAAAGACCCCTAGCGCCCCGAGTGTACAAAACAGGTAAAAAAGATCCGTATTTTTTTTGCTTGTGCATAAATAAAATCTCCCAAATCGACAAAGAAAAAAGAGAATTCCTCACATCAGTGTAGCTCAGAACACGACATCACTAAGATGATGATGCCGATCATAAAAATGCTCCCTGCGTTTTGTCTTTTAAATTCGTTGAAAACATTCTTTGATGTATTTTGGTAATCATAACTCTGACGTAATTATTCTAACGACAAATTGACTCCAAAATATTTATTGCCAGATTTATTTACATATTGGTGTCATCAGTAACAGATTTAAGAACCAAATGTGCTAAAGTTATTAGATTCTAAATCACAGTTTGAAGGAGTATTCAAATTGCAAAACGTTGACATCGCATCAGCCTGGAATCTAAATCACAAAAATGTAATGATCCAATTAAGTCAAATATGACTATTCTTCTTTTTTACATTCTATTGTCTGCGGGAGATTCCTTAGGTGACAAAAGTTTTCCAGCTGACTATTTAAAGTTATTTGCAGTAGCGATCATCCCTGAATTCAAAACTTTCATACTAAATTTAATACTTTGGTATGAACCCAGTAAACAAAGACACCAACATGACGATAAAGTTGAAATGTACTTTGCCTGATCCGTTGCTTGTGTTACAATCATCTGAAATCCAAAAACAAATAACATTTTAGCTCAACCTATGTCAACTCCTGGTCCGAAATAAATGTTGTCCCTTAAAGACCTGACTCACTCAGCAAACGTTCGGCCTTTTACAGTCTTTAACAGTTTTTCTGCGCCTGGACAGCACAAAAGGAATGACATTTTACTGTCTTTGCCTTATTAGTAATGTAATGTTAGCTTTCTCTTTCACAGTGGCTTGTTTCATTAAACCGTTTGGTTGAAATATACATTAACCAAGTTTTACTCTCTTTAGCGAGAAAGCTCACTTACACTGGATAAAAAGAACCTTAGGCTACATTAAACCTGGGACGCCCCATAAAGATAGTTAGCTAATTATATTACCAACACAAACGCAATGAATAATAATTCCCTTTATTACACGAAGTTAAGGATTAAATCCTGCAGTATTATTTTTTTGTGTTGCTCTTGTATTCAAAACAACCCAACTTAAGGTACAGACAGTATGTTACTGCAGAAGATTCCATGAAAGACTGTTCAGCAAAAAGCAAAAAGGTTGGTCAAAACATTTTAGGTTGCTGTTTTAAATATGTGAAATATTTTCTCTTACCTGTATCGCAGACATAGGTGTAGAATTCAAGCATAGTTGCTAATTCTACCTTTCAGTCTCTCGACTGGCAGAATAAGAGCGGTCAGTTTCACATGCACTTTATTGAAATTAAGAGTGATTTAAAACGATTTTCGACCACCTAAACCAAATAGAATAAAGAACGTAATAACTACAAAATAGTCCAAACAATCTTACTTGCAGCACATAAAAGTATGCACCATAACACAAGTTAATACGCTCACAACTAACTCATATGTCACTGTAACACTACCTGCACTGCACGTGTAGACACAAAGAAAACTGTTAAAGTGGGACACATACAAGGTCAGCAGTTGTGACGTAACAATGCATGTATGGTGTGATGATTGCAACGGCGGGAAAAGTTTTTGTTGTAGGGGAGCGTTACTGTCCGTTACAATAGGTACACACATTTGCACCTGCTATGTTAACACAACCAGAATCAGCTGGATCACCCCCGCATCTCCTTGCAACAACACTTGTCTTAACACCGCCAGCTGAAAAACAATAGTGCTTTTATTGTTTCGCTTGTGACACGTTTGTTTTCAAAAGAAGAAATAAGTAAAAAAAAACGTATTTTAGTCTTAAACAAAAAATCATGTTGGATTAGAGTTAAAATAAGCACATCTTCTGTCCGATTACAAATAGACAAAAATATTTTAACGACATGAACATAAAAATGTGGTATGGTTGAGGATTTTAAATATTGCACAAACAGCTAAACACATAGCGGTGGCCGTGCTTACAACCGTCGAACAGTAGTTGATCCCCGCAGGACAATCTAAACGTTGGGATAAAGCCGGCTTTGGACCTTTGCATGATTGCTCGCCCGCACCCGGTACAGGTGGTTCAGTAAAAGTGCAACTGTAACATCTGATGGCTGAAGCTGTAATATGAGGGGGGGGGGGGGGGGGGGGGGGGGGGGGGGGGGGGGGGGGGGGGGGGGGGGGGGGGGGGGGGGGGGGGGGGGGGATGAAGTTGGCTTAAACACAATAAACTTCTTCTCGGCCACAATAATTTAATGGATATCATCCGACTTGGATGGTTAAATTTAAAAAAAAACTTTGTCACATATTTCTTCACTTACCAACTGAGCCAAATGCAAGCACTGCAAATGCTGACAGAATCAGGTTCTTCATGCTTCAAGTTAAAATGTTATCGTCAAAACAAACTTACGGTTTAGTGGTTTATCTGAAGTTGTTGTAACAAACACTAATTAAGTATTTTTGATAGCGTTTACCGAACAAAGTCGAATGGTTTATAGTTTGACTGCTTTTATTGCAGAATTCTCTATGTATGCTTCTGCACTAAAATAAACCCAAAAACAAATGATTAAAATTTTAAGCACATTGTTTTTATAATTCCCTCTTTCGATTTCCGTTAGTCACAACTCGTCACCTTTCAAATAATTGAGTCCCCCAAGAATATGGAGTCTTCACTTTCAGTGCGACTTGCTGTACGTAGTAAAACGTAGTGTATTTCAAACAATGTCGCTTAATAGTCGATGGCTGTCCTAAGCCGGATTAAACCGGTTAAAACAGTTTCGTTTTGGGCGAGAAATATAACATATGGTTCATTTTGAAATACAAGTTGGTGGCAACGATGATAAACGATAGTGAAGCACTATTTACAAAAAAGTAGCAAACGTTGATTTAAACCCTTGCTAAAGGGAATCAAGCAAACAAGGTCAGAAGTATCACAAAAATGTTGAAATCTATTTTGTCTGATATAACTTGCTGATTGTGTTCACATCTAGAAAACAAAAAATAACAGTGAAAAGTTTTTTGAACCCCACAAACCGCCTAAAATGAAAATCTTTTATGGAAGACAAGGAATCAGAAAGTGGCTTTAGAGCTTACTACTTGGTTGACTGGCTGTGCTGAGATCCGATAAGCAAACAATAAATCTACTGGGTCAATCATATAATAAAAAAGTAACCTAATGCCGTATACAGTAAAACGAATGGAAGATAAAATCCTTGGCAAAGGAATATGTATTTCGCCTAAATCAGTGGTTCCTAAAAATACCGAAGTAACGCACAGTAATATACAGATGGGCGCTACACCAACCATGGTGAAATAAATGAAACAGAAACCTGCAACAAGGTGACTTAACATAGTGACTTAAGACGCAAAAATCGGAAAGGTAGAACACTCGCTGGTCGATTACGATGTGGGTGGGTTTCTGAGGAAAGATCTACTAACACAGGAACTCACAGCAGACAAGTTTGTAAAATACCGATGGATGGCGCAGGAAGCATTCGCAAGTATTAAAAATGCAATTTCTGTAGAAAAGGGGGATTAGGGTTGGGCTGAGGTTGCATAATAATAATAATAATAACTCATAATAATAATAACAAAAAAATCCTTATGTTAAATTTAGTTCTTAACCCTAAACCTGTCTCACAGTGAATTTAAATAACTTCGCTCTTCACGTCATCTATCGGTAGTTAGCAAACTTTTTTATTGTGAATTCTTGTGTTAGTAGCTCTACCGTTCTTCAAAGTGAGGAATAGCTTACTTTTTGGCCCCGCACATAACTAATTGTTCCGCAGAAATTTTTTTAACAAATACGACACAAAAATATGTAGCCATACCCGGCTTGCTTTTTAATATATTAACGTGCTTGCTGGTGTGGCATTGCAATAAAGCGGTTTTGTCCTTTTTTAATGTTGCCATTTTCTACCATACATCCCTATAACTGCACTATCTTACAGTTATATTGCTTAACTGCTTTAAAATTGGATTGTCAGTATGAGTTAAATTATGCAGTCAAAATGTGGTGTAACAATGTAAACCTTAACCAATCAAAATTTTAAGTAAGAATCCATAACAAAGCACAGCCTGTTTTAAACCGGTTTGAAAGAAAGAATGTTTACGACTTGCTGTTGAGCGTCTCAACTTCCTGTTTGGAAGAAAATCATGTTAGATTTCATGTTTGTAATAACATTATGGGTTCTTTTGAAGCTGTCAGTTAACAAGAACAAACCTAACGCTATTTGCAACCTTTTATGAGCGTTTTATGCCAAGGATGTGAGAAAGGATGTAGGAAAAGAAAGCGACCACCTTTTTCGCCTTTATTTTTCAAAATCGAAAGTGTGAATTGAACCTATTGCATCGTCCCCCAACAAATAGAAATGTCATTGTCCTGTTCTGCAAACCATCTGTAATACTGCTTATGCTTAAACAGGTAACAATGAAACTGTGTGGACAGAAATTCTGTACTGCTAGCGAAGTTAAGTAGCGTTCTTACCTAAGTACAACTTAAATCTTGAGAGAAACAAATCCAAACCACACGTTTATGACTGTTCAATCTATGAGATTTTCATAGTTGGCAAAAAAGAAACAATAAGCCAAAAATACAAATGCCGAACCAAGCAAATGCATGCAGTATCAGAGTCTATTCTCAAGTTTTACTTTGTAATGAAATCTAACAATTGTTTTTCAGTTGCTGTTTAGGAAAAATAATTAAATAACTTCAAATAGCAATTTATTTCGTATGTAATGTTCTGGGCGTTTAATACAAACTGGTACTTTTTGCCAACGTCTTCCGAGGTTTTATAAAATACCATAAACAACTGGACGCTATCAGGTTTGGCAAGGACAAAACGCAGCCAAGAAAAGATACATAGTGAAAATTAAAGCAACTAAAACTTAACGACTCTTAATTACAATAATGTCTAATTCCTTAACGATATTGTATATAGCTAAAATACATGGATCAAGTGCTGGAATCAGTGCTAAAGCGTCGATGCAGACAGCAAACACGCCATAAATACATTATAGAACGCCAGGCTGATCGACAAGTCACATAAGAATGCTTGGGAATCCTTCTTGATTCGATTTGCATAGGCTTGGCGTATTATGATAAAAAACATTAATAACGCTTTTCAAATCTTTCTTTTTTATTTTGCTATAACAGAAACCTGACCAAAATGACCAGCCAAAGGTTAATTTAGTTTGAGTTTAACATTCAGTGTGCATATCAGATGAAGCACAAGAATCAAAATTTTACATTCTGTACACATACCACCTACCACTGCTATGTCCCATCAAAGACAAAATGAAGCCAAATTGTTTTCAAACATTTTTTACTTTTAGCCAATTTGTGACGTTGTTTTGTTTTACGATGAGAACCAAAACCCTGCATTGTGTATTCCACAAAACCAAACAAGGTGCGCATTTGTACATTATTCAGCCGCCAGTCATCGTTTCTTCTTTTTTAAGAGGACCTCTAGCGCCCCGAGTGTACAAAACAGGGGATCAAATTTTTTAGTTTTTCGCTTGCGCACGAAGTAACTCTCCTAAATCGACAAACAAAAAGATAATTCCTCACATGAGTGTAGCTCAGAATACAACGTCACCAAGATGATAACCATCATAAAAATCCCACTGCGTTTCGTCTACTGTGTTTATTTTATTTTTTTAAAAACATTTGTTGATGTACTTGGTAAACAATACTAGTTATCGTCACATTAACCAATTGGCGCCAAAATATTGTGGCAAATTGATTACGAGTTTTAATTACACTTCAGCATCTTTAGTAGTAGTTTGAAGTAAAAATGTTAATGGAAGTCTAAATCACTGGTTAAAAACATTTAAATGACAAGAAATCTAAACTACAGCTTTGAAATCAAATTATTACATGACATGTGTGGCTTATTTAAGATTGGTCATCGTGGAATTTACAGCTTGCTGACGAGGAATCCAGCAAACAAAGTCACCAACATGATAAGAAGGTTGAAATGCACTTTGCCTGATCCGTTGGTTGTGTTGCAGCCATCTAGAAACAAAAAAAAATTAGCGCAACGTATGTCAACTTTTTGTCACTTCAAATACGTAAAATATTTTCTCTTACCTGTGTCGCAGACATAGGTACACACATTTGCAATATCTACATTCTGACAAGCAGCATTAGCTGGGTCTCCTCCGCACGTTCTTATAACGGCAGTTGCTGTAACGCCGCCAGCTAAAAACGGTAGTGTTATTAAAAGTGCTGCTTGGGGGGGGGGGGGGGGGGGGGGGGGGGGGGGGGGGGGGGGGGGGGGGGGGGGGGGGGGGGGGGGGGGGGGGGGGGGCAAAACAAAAGAAAAAAACATATTTCATTCCTAAACGACTGACAGTTGGTGAGAAAAGGCATCATGAAAATGGCAGTACACCAGGCCTATTGCGGGCGCAATACTGAATCAGCCGGTCACCAAGCATTCACTGCCATATGGCAAGGAGTGGCTAGACAAATCTATCATGTGGTGGAATTCGAACCCACGACAGGAGTCTTTCCGGGACTAAGTTCATTTTATGTTCATCTTATGATCAAAATAATTTATGATTTTAAATGTTAATTACTTGCACAGAAAGCTAAAGACATACCAGATACTGTGCTTACAACCGTCGAACAGTAGTTTATCCCAGTTTGGCAATCTATAAGATGAGTTGCATCCGGGTTTGGACCTTTGCATGTCTGGTCACTCACACCCGTTACATGTGGCTCAGTAAAAGTGCAATCGTAACACCTGATTGCCGAAGCTGTAAAATAATGTAGAAAGCATTTCTGAGTCTGGAAGTTCTGACTAAAACACAACAAACATCTTCCGGACTAGTTTAATCAATTTGATTTGGGCGATATAATTTTGGTAAACTTTATCATACTCCACTTACCAAATGTGACAAATACAAGCACTGCAAATGCTGACAGAACCAGGTTATTCATGTTTAATTTAAAGTTTTATCTTTGCTAGGAAGCTTACGCTTTGTTTGTTTTTCCTGCACATGTAAGAAAAGGGAAATACAGCAAACAGAGTCAGAATAATGTGATTACTGCGCAAAACCGTCTAAATCATAAACATTTCTCTCTTAGAAGCGTTAACCTGTCCAACTCAAAACCACAAAACAAGTCTCTCGAAAATATGGATTTTTGTAGTGAGTCAGTGCAGGTAACAACCCACTTTTCTGCCTCAGTTCAACATTACTACTTTGGTTCAGAAAATACGTTTTTGCTCAAAATTTTTGCTTGGGCAGCAACATTTTTAAATTCCCCCTGTTAACCGACACTAAATACTACCTTCTGGTCCGCTGGTTGTGGTAACTGGAAAATAAGTAACAAAGTTGCAGCTCTTGTGACCTCCAGTTTAAAACGTCTGTCTGTTGGAATGTGTATTTGCTTTACAAGTATTTAAACCGCAAATTAAACACACGACATTTTATTGTTGAGTCTGAAAAAGATTTGTTGAAAATAAGTTTATGTTTATTTCCCAAATGTAAAAACTGCAAAACTAAACATGGACTTTATGATATACCTGGATTGGTGGTTGGGTTGAGATATACCTGGACGTCTGGAAAACAAACATGAAAATTGTTACAGGAGAGCCTTTAAGTAAATACTGTATTGTTTTTTACCTGCTGCACTGCCTGAGTTGCAACTATCTGAAAAGCACAAAACAACACTATTAGCAGATATATTTTTACACATAAAGTGTTTCCCCCATTTTATCACACCTTTATTGATTTACCAAGAAAAGTTACGACAAAAATGTGCAAAGCGTTAAGGGGGGGGGGGGGGGGGGGGGGGGGGGGGGGGGGGGGGGGGGGGGGGGGGGGGGGGGGGGGGGGGGGGGGGGGGGGGGGGGGGGGGGGGGGGGACGACTTGCAACTGTGGTTTGCCGAGGAGTAAAAGTTAGATACGTTTGATTACACATATGCAATTTATGTACAATGTTTTATTCTCACCTGTGTTGCAAACCATAGTGCATGTACTTCTACCTACGGTGTTAAAACAACCAGTAATACCTGGAAAAACCCCACATGTCTTTGCAGCAGTTGTTGCAGTAACGCCGTCAGCTGAAAAGCAACAACATTCAAAGTTTAGTCTTTAAAAGAATAAGTCCCCGAGAGTGTCCTGGGTTCGAACCCCGTGAAAAAATAAAGATAAAATGGAAAAGACAGATTTTTTTATGAACCTTTTGCCTACTGTAGACAACTAGTGCACTACGACAAGCTTAAACAAAATGTTTGATTATATTTATCACCACATTTGACACCATCACAATTTTTTTTAATTGGGTATTTGGTCTTTTACTACAGGGTCGATAATCGGTTTAACCCAAACACGTATACGGCCTTTATCCACTTTTCACGGACCCTTACAAAAATATTAGGAAGATAAAGGGATATCAAGAACGTAAAAAAGAAATTAGAACTATTGTGCAACCTAGAGATATGCCACTACCCTATAATGATGGCGTCTTGCATGACGCAACGTCGATTATTTATAATAAACTGCTGGATGAGCAATTCTCGGTTATACAATATGCCTGGCAGCAATAGCTTATTCAGAACACTTGTGGCTAGAATGTTTGCCGGTTTGGGGCTTAGATACTCTTTAACGTCAGGTACGCGATAGTTTAAAGTTTGTTAAGCAGTCAGGTGAAATACAATAGATTGGACCTAAAGTGATAGGCCTAGCACTAAATTATTTTCATAATATAACATATTGTACCTACAACACATTTAGTTTCAGATAGGGAAGTTAATTACTTAAAAGAGCAGACAATTATGGTTTAAGATTTTATGTGTTTATTACTTGCACAGAAGGCTAAACACATACCGGTTACGGTGGTAGTTATGGTCGTACAGTAGTTGTCCCCAGGACAATCAATAAGATGAGTTTCAGCCGGGTTTGGACCTCTACATGTTGGTTCTCCTGTAGTAGGTTGAGGTGGATCAGTAAAAGTGCACATGTAACATCTGATTCCAGAAGCTGAAAAAGTATGATTTTGTGGTTATGTTTTTCAACTGATATAATTTTGAGTTATAAAAGATTGATTTTTCCATCAAGTTAGCATTTTCAGACAAAGGTACAACTGCAAACCTTATCTGATTAGTTTAAAGTTTAATGTTAAGAACAACATGATTCGTTTGCTGTTGGTTAACTTTTAATCATTGGGAAAATCGCTGTACCTGCACTTACCCGTTGATCCAAACGAAAGCACTGCCAAAAGTAATAACCTCAAGTTGTCCATGTTTCACTTTAAAGTCCTATTTTTTGTAAAACCTGGATTTTTTTTAATAAATGTAAATGAAAGTAAGTAAAAATTTTCTTGATACTGATTTGCAGCCCAGCAAGCTGTAAAAAACGCATTTTTTTCATATTATGCTGCCGGATAAGAAAAAGTAATCAAATACTCTTTAAAATTTAATTCAAGCATAACTTGACTTATTCAGTAAAACTGTTATTCAACACTGAAATCTTTATCGTTGAAATCTTACGGGCGGCAACATACCTGTGATGTATGTATTTACCGCTAGATGTCGTCCCTGAATTATGACGTCACGTTTCGTATATAACCGTGTACCGCGTCTTAAACGTGGCAGTCAATACAGGTAACCGCTTAAAGGTGTGTGCGTTCATGACATGGTGTCAGAAGTGGTTTT
>QLIY01001728.1:0-21309 GCA_003260075.1 Phallusia mammillata
ATGTAGGTTTTCTATATATTGCCAACTTATATATGTTCAATAAAGGCTTAAATTTTGAGCAGCACCCCCACCAATTTTAGGCACGAGCCGCCACTGAGTAGTTGTCAATCAGAATAACATAAAACATCATGTAAACATAATAATTCAACAACTTTGTTGGAAGTTAAAAAATTTCATGCCCAGGGAACAAAAATAAATCAGGGGAGTCTGGGGATTGTTCAAACGATTTTTTGAAATCTTGTAATTTTTTTTTGAACTGCGTTGCATATCTATAAATTCAAGTTTGCTGTAAAGGGCAACCTTTCGCTGAAAAAAGGTGGAGTTTAAGCAGATTCGAAAGTACCAAAAAAGTCCATACAAAAAAATAACGCCACACACTTTATCTGGAGTAGGCATGTGCTCAACTATACAGCATGGGAAACAAAACATATGTTTTCAAATTTTATGAAAAATATTGCATATTATTACCACAGTACAACTTCACATGAATTCTGGGCAGTACCTACAATCATACTTTTTATTGTCAGGAAACATTTTTGTAACACACCGAATGTTGCTGAACTGGCATTGTGGATTATGGCTTCACCCCCAGAAGCTGCAAGGAATGCTGTATTTGACAGTTTACTTCCATAAGTTTCACACTAATACTAGGAGTACAATCTTTTGTTCCAAGTATGACTTGATATTCTGTAACACATTTGAACTTTTGCCCATACAAGAGTTATGGAATTGTTTACGGAGGTAAACACTGATGTGACAAATGAAGACTAAAAATAAATAATCAACTGCACAGGACTTATTACCTTCTTTGCAAGTGGTATTTACATGGTTCCAAAAGTACAAACTCATAAGAAAAGATGAGGCAAAGTCAGTTTCAAGGCCAAATTGAAAAGGCCATTTGTTTCTAACAAAAAAGCAACAACAACATTTGGACTAATCAAAAAGTGGTAAGTAATTTAAAAAGGAACAAATTCCACCTGTATACTGCTAAAAAATGAATTGCATGTTCAAAATCTTTTTTACACATCAAATCCACCAAATGTTGAACAGCCCCATTTGCACTGTCCACTGAATAGGTGTTATTCCCACTGTTTTGGATAAGGGTAGATACACTTCCTCTTCTTGATTCAAAGCATACCAAATCACGATATAGCGAGTTCAATAAACTTCCATGGGCTTTGTCCTATTAGGGAGTGCGGCTTAAAACATATTGCTATAGCATGTACACAGTAGGCCATGTTAAAACAGTTATATTGTAATATTTCAGAATGAGTTCCACTCCTATATATAACAATGTTTATTTTAACCTTTTTTTGCAGGCAGCAACTATTGGCTCTCAACACATGGAAAGTTTATAATTATGCATTTTTTGAGATAAGCAGGAAAGGTTTGGTACTGTGATGTCAAACACAGCCATATTTATGACAACTGCTACTCAATCTTGCTATGTGAGAAACAAAATCGTTGGTGGGGTCACTTGGGCTGTGTGTTTCAGTAACTGCATACATTTTGTTTTTCATTTAAATCAAAGGTTGCCAGGCCTACTAGTGGCAAAGGCTGGAAAAATATAGCCTGTAGTGGGATTTTAACAGAAACTGCAATGAACTCCACAGGATTCCTGGTAAGTGAATCGTATACACTGCGCTACTGAATCATATACATTGTTGGCTATTGAGTATGAAGTGCCCACAGACAAATTCAAGTGAATCTCTGTTGCCTTGAATGAGTTTCATAACAACCTTATTTCAACAGGAGAATTGTAAATTATCAACTCTGTTGACAAGTTGTATTGTCAATACAAAATTCGAAATTAGGACAAATCGCTTGGCAAA
The DNA here is from genome assembly GCA_003260075.1 of Phallusia mammillata. Lineage (NCBI taxonomy): Eukaryota > Metazoa > Chordata > Ascidiacea > Phlebobranchia > Ascidiidae > Phallusia > Phallusia mammillata. The sequence goes on from QLIY01001728.1 coordinate 1,833, forward strand.
TTACAATCCCGATTAACTGGTTTAGTCTGTTTTTCTATTGTTGTGTAATGTGGCTAACAGAAAGTTACCTGAATTTTTGGTGAAGAGACCAAGTCAACTAACTTGTTAAAAAGTTGAAATAGCACTAACAGTTCAAAGTGCAATTTGTACAATTGTTGACAAAGCTCCAATTGCTGTAAAATATCAAATAAGTTGGGTTTTTACCTTGCCAATGTTTTCTGCACCATTTTTAATATGATTTCACAGATACAAAATTTTATAATAATGTTGGTGTCAATCTCTTTATTTGGTAGTTACCATGTGAGATGTTATATGGACAGTTGGGTTGTTTATTTTGAAACATCTAATAAGTTTTAATACCTTTTTGCAAAATAATAAATGTCTGTGTAGTTGGGATGGAAACAAAACTGTACTTATTACATTATTTCATTTTACAATACCTTTTGTTCCATTTCATGCTTTAGCATGGAAGTTTCACAACTGATGGTAACAACATCAATTGTATCCACAACATCCTGTTTCCTTACTTGAAAAAATTTCACATGTTCCTAAGTATTTTAATAATAAAAAAAATCATTACCTAAAGTGTAAAAGATAATAATTAAGCAATGTGTACCAAATCTGAAAGCAAAAACAAATGGGTCCCCACACACATGTTAATGCGCATTAGTTATGGTAAAAAGGTTTTCAAATTCTTTTTTTAAATTTTAATTTTTAGATTCTTTTTTAGGAGGACAAAATCAGTTAAATACATCAACCCAAACTTAGTAAGAATTTGTCCATATCCTGTTAACATTATATTGTCATATATTTATGAACATAGTAAAAATAAACAAAAAAAATCTCCAATCGGAGAATTTATTCTCTAGATTTATCTGTGCAAGGCCAGTTTTGAAACAGTTAAAACTGTACCAGAAAACCTGAACAATACTACAGAAACTGGCAAATTGGAAAGACATTTTTCAGCAAAGGCATTGATAACAAATCGTTCTTCAGTAGCCTATTGCGGTGTAGTCGGCTAACGACCAATTCATGCTCTTTTAAAATGGTTTTCAATAGCACGTAGTCCTTAGTGATTAACAATAATGTTTCTCCCAATTTATATTTAACTTACACATTGTTTCTGGAGTATATGTGTAAAAATTAAATATAAACTATGTTGTGACATACTAGAAAGGTGGCTTTCTGATATACTTCCATAATATATATTTTATATCCTATTTACCAATTTACTATAGGCCTACACATAATTTGATCTACACATATGATTGTTTTTACAAGCAAAAACGAATGGGTCCCCACATGCGTGTTTGTGCGTATTTGCGGTAAACAAATGTTATGGTTAGATTTCCAGAGGAATTTTTTTTAGAAAGCATTAAGCCAACTTTAAAAGTTTTTTCCGTATTCTTTTTGCATCATTATTTTCATATCATTAAAAAAAAACAGCAATATAGAACGGGAAAAATACTTTCTATTAATCTCTTCCTTTGAACTTTATATTTTCGTTTTAAGGTCAGTTTTTGAACACAAATTTTCCTAGAAAGCCTTAACAGTTGTATTACAGACACTATAAATTAAAAAGCCATTTGCTACAAAGGTATACAAAACAATTTGTGTTTTACTTAACTCTGTTTCGTAAACAAATTCCATTGACCTGTAGTGACATCTAACAGTGCAGACGCAGAAATGCCGTTTGACCTTTTGACGACATTTTCAGTAGCATGTAGTCCTTAATGTTCAACAATACCGTTTTGCGTAATTTATGCACGATTGACATGGTTACCGTGTACATTAGATTGTTGTTGTTTTGAATTCAAAATCAACAAGTGGATACCCATTTCAAAAACGTTTCGCGCAATGCACTGTCACGGCGTAATAATTACAACCAAACCTTTACTTAAACATGGCGCGAAACAACAATGAGGTTTTTCGCAATTTCACTGTTTTATTTCCATCATTGTGTTAATGTATGTTACCAGCTGATCGCCACAGGATGCGTATAGCGCCGATTCGACATAAAACGCAAAAACGTTAATTTATGTGTAACCCACTGTTAAACATCTCAGCACATTAGGGCTTGTTTTTTGGCATAAAACTATAACCGAAGTTAAAAATTCTTTAGAATACCTTACATTGCACCAACCAACAAAGCACGAAACTCCTAGATGCTGTACTTAAATCTGGATAGCCGCTTGTTTTAAAAAAAAACGTTTTGGGGGCCTGTGGGTGAACTGCTGGATAGCCCCCCCCCCCGGGGTCAAACTTCAGGAGGATCAAATTTGGATCAATAGCTAACATCTTTGTACATTTGAATAAAAGCACTCTTTCTCGACCAAATGCTTTTAATAAACCAGCGTTAGGGTCATTAGGGTTAAACTTCAGGAGGATCAAATTGAGATTAATAACTAACAGATGTCCAAATTCGAACAAATTTAAAGCACTCTTTCTTGACCAAACGCGTATAACAAACCAGCGTTAGTCAGAAAAAAATACGGACAAAAACAATATGTGTCCCCTTAAGGGAAGGGGACCATAATTAGAACTAGAAAGGTGGCTGTTCTGAAATTACACACAAATCCATTTTTTAGCGATTTGTTAAATAGTGCATTTAGGAAAATCCCCCAAACTCAAAAAATTGTCGCAGTGGTTTTGGACAAGAATAACACTGTAAAACATTATACTGATGTAAAAAGAACCTGGACAAAAAGTCTTGAGGTTTGGCTTAGTTTTTATGCTATGAGTAAGATTAATAGGACCATTCCCTTAACTAACGGTAGGTTACAGTTTTAAGGTTACTAAGTGGACATGTCCAAAATTTTGTTAATTTACCCACCCATGGCCAAACAGAACAGTATCCATAATTACTTACATGTTTACTGAAAACTCTAAAATTAATCTCTATTTTTTCCTACTTGCAGATCCCGGAAGCCAAGTGATAGCTCAGCCTTAAATGTATCAATGGTGTTTGATGTTGAAAGACAAAGTGGACAGGCCAGTTGCTCCGGTAATTCATCGAGCATGGAATGTTTATCAATAGGAAAAGCCACATAACTGATACCTTTTTTCCATATTTGATCCCAAACATACATATTTGTCACTTGAACCTTATATATAATTGCAGAAATTTTATTATAAGCATGCAATAATATGCCATCTTTAGGTGTATATCACTGCAGGACACACACACTAAAAATATTCAACGAACAGTGTAATTTTAGTGTCCTAAAAATGGTAATAAATTGTGTAGGGCCAATTCAGCAAATGTAGTTGTTAGTTATACCAATGTAAAAAAGGATATTAAAGTGACTTGAAATCCCAGCAAGCTTTGATCCCAAAACAGAGCATCCCTGTTTACTTATGTTTGTAAAAGACAAACACAGTTGGTGGTACATTGATTGAAAAGACAAAAATAGCTCCAAATAGGTTTTTCCTTGTCCATCTAATTCCATAAGGTATATTAATCGATTCCATCTGAGAATGACAACAAATGATCAAATCATAAAAATATTTCATCATAACTTTACTCCATTTTTCAAATTTAACGCAGGGTTTCTATTTTTAGATTTTAGAAAGCATTAACCAAAACCTAAAACTTCTTGCAGGTGCAGTAGCTAAGCTCATGACCATTTTTAATTTTGATGAGGTTTTTCAACATAATTTAGGTGTAAATCAATGAGTTTATTTTATGTCAAAATAATAAGGTGTGGAAGTGCCAGTTCACAAATTTGCTTTAGGTCAAACTACAAAATTGGCTTTTTTATACATTTGCAATTTAAAAAAGACACATTCTATTTCATGGATATCCACACTTGCAGCAACTAAACATTTCATTTATCATTATCTAGCATTTAAAAACAACAGTTAATTGTTTCTACAAGCAAAAACAAATGGGTCCCCAAAAATGTGTGTCTGAAAATTTATAACATTACACACTGGTAATAAGAACAGAATTGTCAACCTTTTTTACTGAAAATGCACAGTTCTATTGTTGTTGGAAAACCGACCACCACAAAAACTACTGCATATAGCAGCAAAGGAGTAAGACCAACATTGTAATAGAACTAACTAAAAATGTCATAGCTTAGTTTAAAACAGCATTGGCAGCATGCGTAAAGAAAAACCTAATGAACTTTGTAACTTATTAATCATGACTTCCTTTTTTGGAATATTAAACTTTTGACACATTTTCAGTGCTGCTGAGGTAAAATCACTGGATCAATCAGGACACATTTAAAAACAAACAAACAAGGAACATTATATCCTAAAAAGAATAAATTGAAGAAAAAGGTTAAAAATGCTTTAAAACACTCCACACTCCACCAACAGATAGGTCAGGCACTTCAGATATTATTTTCCATGTTTTGGGCGCCTGTGGGTGAACCACAGGCTATGTAGGGTCAATTCAAAATAGTAATATAGTTAACAGCAGTAACGTTTCACAGTGTGCGGTAGTTAAACCAAAATAACTAGAAAATTGGCTTTCTGATATACTTCCATTTTATATATTCTATACGATATTTACCAATTTACTATACTACACACAATTTTATCTACATATATGATTGTTTTTGCAAACAAAAACAAATGGGTCCCCACATGCATGTTTATGCGGATTTACGGTAAACCCCCCCCCCCTCAAATTGTTTTTAGATTTTTAAGGACAAAGTTTTCACAAAGCATTAACTTAAACTCAAAAGTTTTTGTCCGTATTCTTTTTGCATCATTATTGTCATATAATTACAAAAATCAGTGAAAAAATAGCGGGGAAAATACTTTCAATTTAATCTCTTGCTTCGACCTTGATATTGTCATTCAAGTTCAGTTTTTAAACAAAAATTTTTCTAGAAAGCCTTAAGTGTTATATTAGACACTACATAAAAAAAGTCGTTTGCTACAAAGGTATACATAACACCTTGTTTTTCACTTAAATTTGTTTCGCATACATGATTTAATTACTTATTCTTGAATTGATTTGTCAAAAATAAAGAAGATACGTTATGACGAAAAATTCTTAACTGTGTTGTAATGCCTACAAGTTGGCCTTTGGTGACCCATTATGCGACGGCCAAGCTGACAACAAGAATTTAAAGACCATTTATCGCGGCTTTCGAAAAAGTTAAGTTTATTTTTTCATATTTATGTTGATCAACAACGTTTTGCCTGACATAAACGAAACCGAAGTACGTTTATCGAGTTTAAATTACGTCTTAGGTGTAAAACCTTCGCCAAAACTTCAAGTGTCCCCCCCCCCCCCCCCCCCTACGTTATGACGAAAAATTCTTAACTGTGTTGTAATGCCTACAAGTTGGCCTTTGGTGACCCATTATGCGACGGCCAAGCTGACAACAAGAATTTAAAGACCATTTATCGCGGCTTTCGAAAAAGTTAAGTTTATTTTTTCATATTTATGTTGATCAACAACGTTTTGCCTGACATAAACGAAACCGAAGTATGTTTATCGAGTTTAAATTACGTCTTAGGTGTAAAACCTTCGCCAAAACTTCAAGTGTGCATGATAACTCAATAAAACGACACAGCATTGCTGCACAAAAAAACAGCTGATTTCTAATCACCCAAACAACTGTCTCGTAAAATGTCTGTCTGGACATCAAGCTGAGCACTGCGGCCTTAATCATAAACCAGTGAATTCCTCCCTTGGGACTTATATCTGACTGATAGCGTATACATATTATGGATTGTAAAGGTAACTGGCAAAATTGTAAATACTAAACGAATACCCTGCTTAAACAATTGTTAAAATTTTAAATATTTCTGCACCATAGGGCTTGTATTACTGGCCTAAAACTAAAAACGATAATTTCGGGGTTGAAAGGGTGAATCCAATAAAAAGTTACAAAATTCTTTAGTATACATTGCACCAAACAACAAAGCATGAAATTCCTAGATCTTGCACTTTAGTAAGTTTAGCCGTTTTTAAAAAAAATACGTTTTGGGAGCTTGTGGGTAAACCCTTGGGTTATTCGGGGTCAAACTTCAGGAGGATCAAATATAGATAAATAACTAACAACTGTGTAAATTTAAATAAATTTGAAACACTCTTTCTTGACCAAACGTGTGTCACAAACCAGCACTAGACAGAAAAAAGAAATACGGACAAAAACAATATGTGTCAGGGAACCCTTAGGACTTCTGAGTGACAGTGTACACATATCATGGGCTGCAAAGGTAACCATTTGGCTGATTAAGGCAAAATTTTACATACTAAATGAGCAACCTACAAGAAACAACTGAAATTTCAGCACATTAGGGCCTGTATTTCTCGCCTAAAATTAAAACTAAATATTTCGGAAGGGGTGAAAAATGGTTGAATCCATTAAAAAGTTACAAAATTCTTAGAATACCTTACATTGCACCAACCAACAAAGCATGAAACTCCTAGATAATGTATTTTGGTCAGTACAGCCATTACAAAGATTTAATGTTTTTGGGGGCCTGTTGGTGAACCGCTGGGTTATTCGGGGAAACTTAAACAGTACCAAATTCGGATTAATAACCAACATCTGTCCAAATTTGAAGCACTCTTTCTTGACCAAACAACCGTTACAAACCAGCGTTAGACAGAAAAAAGAAAAAACTAGAATGGTGGCTTAGCACATTTTGTTGTTGCATTTACACTATAACCTATTTTAAAACATTAATATATTTCCTATGCTTATTTTGTATTGGGTCCCATATTAGCCATCGTCTTTTATAACCTTAGTCGTTTCTGCAGGCAAAAACTCATGGGTCCCCACACATGCAAAGTTGAAAATAATGCAATTCAAGAGATAACCATGAGAAAGTCGGGTGTTGTAAGGTAAAACACAGTGATCGGCACTGGGCTTAAATAATAATACTATGTAGAATACAAACTATAAAATTAGATTCACCCCAGATATTGTTTGAAGTATGTCCTATTTAACGTTTTAAAAAACTGACCCATTTTAGGGGGCTAGTAGGGCAACTAATTGGGTTCGACACACAAACTAAAAAATATATAAAAACCACAATGACTCAATCAATAGTACTGCAAAATTTCAGCCCAATCCGCCAATGTTTAAAATTTCGACCACTAGAGGTGTTTTGAGCAACAACCGTTAATGTTTCTGACGTCATAGGGCTGTTAACAAGCCCCTAACTGCCATGGCGCAAAAACGACCACCAAGCAACCCACCAACGAGCAACATACAACTGGTTGCCCTTGTAACACTATTGCTCCAAAGAAATCTTTCGTTTGTGGTGCCCAGTAACATACAAATACGTTTTACACTTTAGGGGCTTGTGGGGTAAATGTTAGGACTACAGGGTTGAACACAACAATCGACACCTATAAATGGCATACTATACAAGAAATCCAAATTTCAGCCAATTCTGACACTGTTTAAAAACTCACCCATTTTAGGGGGCTAGCGGGGTAAATACTGGGGTTATCAACAAAAACAAAGTGGGATGCACATCTACATAACTATATCTACCATCTGTGTAAATTTCAGCCAAATCCATCAAACATTTGATGGAAAAACGAGTAGGACAAACTTTGGGAAGAAAAAACAACAAAAAAACAAAACATTTTGAGTAAAATCAATATGTGTCCCCTTCATGGAAGGGGGCCTATGATGAATCAGGGCATCGGAATCTTTGCCACTGTTAATCGATTTTACTTTGTTGTAAAGACTGAGTACCATTTGACATTGAATAAAAAAAATGGATGGCTTAGCACAAATTGCCCATGCATATACACCAGTGGTTCTCAAACTTTTTTTTATTGCGACGCCTCTGCAAAAGTTTTTTAGACTTGCGACGCACCAGCAAATAAAAGTTCATGAGGAAACTTATTATTAAAGTTGTGTTTATTGTTACAACAACAAAAAGCTTTTTGTGACGCCCTTGGAAAATTGAAACGACACTTAAGGGCATCACGAGAACTACTGATATACACTATTTAAAAACATTCAAAGAAACTCATGTGTCCCCACACATGCAAAGTTGTAAATAATGTATTTCAAGAGATAACTATGACAAAGTTTGTTGTTGTTGTAAGGTAAAACACAGTGGTTGGTACTGTGCATAAATAAATATGCTACATGTACAAACTACTCAAATTTCATTTCATTCATAAATTTTTGAAAGTTTTTCTCTGTGAAAAAAGGCTAAAACAACAATCAGCTCCTATTAATGGCAAATTGCACACGACTGTAGGGAGCTAGTGGGGTAAATGACAGGGCTACAGCAGGGGTGGCCAACATGTGGCATGCATGCCAAAAGTGGCATGCAGATTATTTGAAAATGGCAAGCTTTTGCACATTCATATGGTAAACATTAGGATTTGTCACGCAATTACATTTGATTCCATTGATTCTTCTTGGTCTTTATTCTAACTTCAGTAAAGATTATTATCAGTAGTAAAGTTACACAACCCACTAATTAAATTGTTTGTTTTTTGACAAAACTTAAGCCCCTTGCAAACTATTTGTATCTAGTGTTGCATAAACAGAATGAAAGGTTTCTGGAGTATCATCAACAAGTTTACTCGCATTTCACGACACATTCTTTTTTCTAACCATTTATTACGGTTCTACATATTAGCCAAATATTCGGATTGAGCCCGTACGTTTAAGAAAATTGGCACGGCGATGTGTTCGAGTTGGACACCCCTGGGCTACAGGGTTGAACACAACAATCAACACCTATAAATGGCACACTCTACAAGCATTCCAAATTTCATATAATTCAGACATTGTTTACAAAATTGACCCATTTTTAAAGGGCTAGTGGAGTAAATGATGGGGCCACAGGGTAAAACACAACATTCTACAGCTATGAATGGTACATTGTACAAGTTGTCCAAATTTCATTTTATTCATATATTGTTTAAAAAATTGACCCATTTTGAGGAGCTAGTGGGGTAAATGTTGGGGCCACAGGGTTGAACACAACTATAAATGGCACACTCTATAAGCTGTCCAAATTCCATCCAATTCAGACATTGTTTAAAAAATTAACCATTTTTAGGGGGCTAGATGGGTAAATATTGGGACTACAGTGTTAAAAACAACAATTGACACCTATAAATGACAAATTCTACAAGCTGTCCAAATTTCATTTCATTCCAAAACCGTTTTAAAAACTCACCCATTGTTTGGGGTGAGGGGGGGGGGGTTCTAAACCCAAAAGTATGAACTATGAAACCACAATGACCCAATCTATTACACAACAGAAATCTTTCGTTTGTGGTGCGCAGCAACATACAAAAACGTTTGACACTATAGGGTCTAGCGGGGTAAATACTGGGGTTATCGAGTTAAACAAAGTAGATGGGACATCTGCATAACTGCATCCACCAACTGTGAAAGTTTCATCCAAATCTACCCAAGATTTCATGCCAAAAGTGCATGGACAAACTTTGGCAGAAAAAAAAAGAAAAAAACTGTTGAAATCAAGATGCATCCCCTTCAGGGAAGGGGACCCATAATTACCTAAGATTTTGAAGATCTTTGTAATCATCATTCATTTGACCATTCGAAAAAACTCTTTAAAATATGAATAGATTTTGTTAAAAGGAGGACAATGCAAACAGAAACAAAAGGTCAGTTTTTACTTAGAATACAGTGGTGAGTCAGGATGAACTTTATGTTTGGTTGGGCTTTCTTTATGGGCTTTGTGCGATGAACCTGCAGGGAAATATTCATGTTAAAAAAAGGAATCCAGAACTTATTGTTCTTACTATATTATTTTTTTCAGTATTAAACAACATTGTCTAAAAAATTGCCACTTCCTAAAAATAAATTTATGGGGTGAAATATACTACACTTAATTTTTTATTATTTTACTCCAAATACCAAATTGTGAATACATTCTATATTTTAATAAAATTTGTTTAAAACTTTTGTTGAAGAAAAACTGTTTAGATATTTAAAATTTGAGAAACAATGGTTTAATAATTTAAAAAAAATTAGAACAAATCTAAGTTTTCATTTTTTCAAGACCACCCTTTCTACAACCTGGAGGGGATGGCGATGTGGACCGAATATAACACGAACTATATGATGGCAAGGCTGTATCTGTTTTCTTTTCCAGTTCCAATGTCTTGTCTTGATCCTAAACATACGGATTTATAGTGTAGGTAGCTTTTGCCATGATACAGTTGCAGATACTATATTGATGGTTTTTCTATGTTAGTAATTTATATGTACCCATCCTATTATTGATTTACCACATTCACCATTTACCAGTATTCTTGTAAACTATGCATATGTCGCCAGAAATTGTTGATGCACTGACAGTCAAGGCAATTTCGAATGCGAAGGTGCAAACAAAAGGGCTGGACAACCCCATTTGGTTCGCCAAATCGTATTGATAACTTTGTTACATTCATAAATTATTCTACTCATTACGAAAGTTTACTGTCACGTCATGTATAATTGGTATTAACTACTTTCATAGGATTGCAACGCCCAGGATTGATCCAAAGCCAGTTTATTATATCACAGGCAAGACAAAAGGAGTTAACTATACAATTTAACAGATTTCAAATAGGTTTTTTGAAAGACCATATCTTGGCGCCCCAATAAAAATCGCATCGTGGGCTAAGTTTGGAAAGCCGGCACTAGGGAATGTAAACTATGCAGCCCCCGCAAATCATCATTAAACGTATCCAGCCCGCAGTGAAAAAAGTTTGGTGACCCCCGATATAGTACTAGACATCCATTTCAAAGTAATGAAGCCTTTACTTTAATTCCCAAACAATGAGCTCGAAAATAGCGCCGACAAAATTCCTATACATTCATTTACAATTGTTTGCAAGTGAAAATTTTGCAGCCAGATTGTGCTGCGCCCCCCTTGCGAACCCCTCATGCCCCCGTAGGGGGGTGTGCCCTTCAGTTTAAGACCCCTGTTCTACACAACTCGACCCACCTACATGATTGTTTTGCAAGCAAATTGATTCACACACACATGAATTGGTTGCACTATAAAATAGTGTGATTATTTTTGGATTCAGGACCAAATTTCATTCCATTCAGACACTGTTTAAAAAACTCACCAATTGTACGGGCCAGTGGTGTATATGATAGCGCTACAGGATTGAACACAACCATTAACCATGTGTAAGACCATATGTTCGATTGCCTTTATTACACTATTACACCACAGAAACCTTTTGTTTGTAATGCGCAACAACTTACAAAAACGTTTTACATTTTGGGGGCTAGCAGGGTAAATATTGCAGTTATCGAGCCAAATAAAGCAGATGGCACATCTACATAACTATATCTAGCATCTGCCAAGTTTCATCCCAATCGATCAAACATTTCACGACAGAAGAGGGTGGACAAACTTCAGGAAAGAACAAAAAATGGTGATTTTACTTTGTTTCATACCAAATATGCCTATATTTAGTTGACAAGTAAGGTTCACTTTTGCTTTTAGCCAATTTTGTTTTTAGTTACAAGCTGATTAAAAACATTTTACTCTTACAGGGCCAGTGGGGCTATTCAGCCAAATGAGATTTGATCAACATGTGAGAAAGTTTTATATAAGTTTATTATACATTTCTCACCAAAAATGGTTGAATAAACTAAATTTAAAAAGAAAAAATTCAAATGCAGCCCTTTGAAAAGAAACATAATGCCTGTTATGACTTATTGCAATTTTGCTACTACGATGGTCTCACTGATGAAAATAAACACAACACAACTTACTTCTAACATGTTGCCTTCATGTATTGTGTAATTAGCTTCTTTCAAACACTGTTCCCCATCACTTACATCACTTGAAACACCAACAACGCTGCTTACTGTTATTACAGAGGACGAATCACTATCATTTTTATCATTTTCCTCCGTGTTTGCAATCTTTAAACAAATCAATTTTAAAAACAATCTTTAAAAGTGCTTGTTCAAGTCGTGACTCTGTGGGTAAAACATTATTAATTAGTGCTTTGACTTATTTCACATGTATCATGTTTACTGTAGATCCCCATTACCCGAAGGTCACACACATTGTTTTAATCAGAATTTTTCTTTGTCTAACACTGGAATGTTTTAAGCATAGGGTCAAAAAACAGTGCTTCAATTCAAATTTACACACATGTTAGTTAGTTATGCAAAGTTCCTTCAAAAGTTCGCATATTATCTTGACTGAGCGCTTGGGACAAACCAGTGTTAGACAAAAAATAATAATGATAAACAATGTGTGTCCTCTGCTTGAAACATTCCAGACACACAATGTGTGTCCTTCATGGAACCCATATAAAAGTATATATTTTTAAATTGAAACTAACCATGTGGGTAACTACAAAGCTTTTGTAGTTGTGTACAAACAGAAAATACAAAGCTTTTGTCATTATGTGCAAACAGAAAATAAAAATGTTGTCCATCTATTTTTTTAATTATTATTTTTTTCTGCAGGTAAGCGAATCTGAGTAAAGCAGTGATCATTATGCATAAAACTATGTTTAAATATACTGCTTGGTGTGTAATAATTTTTTGCTTTTAAATACAGACACAATCAGCCAACACTGCATTATAAATGTAAAAGACTGAAATAAATTTTAAATCTAACCCAGACCAGTATTGGATAGAAAACCAGTGGTTGTCCGTAAAACCTCTTGATTGGGCAAAAAAACAAAAAAACTAATGCATTTTAAAGATTGCTAACCGCAGTTAAATCAAACACATCGAGTGGATCTTCTGAACCATTTGGGTCTTTGATGTTCAATGCTTTTGTAGAAGATGTGCTCCATTGCATTCCAATATTGAAGTTGTCTGCAAGATCACCCTGCATGATACAAACGACAAAAATCTAGAAAGGTTTCCAATATATTTCATTTAATGTGATTTGCTGCAATAAAAATCAATATATATATATATATATATAGACATCAGTTAGGGGGGGGGGGGGGGGGGGGGGGGGGGGGGGGGGGGGGGGGGGGGGGGGGGGGGGGGGGGGGGGGGGGGGATTGGTTCCCTTTCTTTTAATATACATTTAAATATACAATACTTATATCTGCAAGAAAACATGAAATGGTTCACACAATCATGAATTTGCCAATTGGTAATGTTATTAAGATAGTACATTATTACATTATTACATTCAGAAGGTTGATTAGTTAAAAAGCATGGCATGCTTTGCTATTTGCTAAATTAATTTGCTATTTGAAAGCTATTGAACTTCTTGACAATGTATGTTATACAAAATTAGAAAGCTTTTGTGAAGCACCATAAATTTGTAAACGTAAATGGAAATACATAACCGACAAATGGCTGTACAACATTATGGCATAGGTGCAATCATTTTAAACTATATTTTACACGTTTCCCAGTTTTGCTTAAGTAAAGTGAAGCATAGTTTGATGTAAAGTAATAAAACCAAATGTGGTATTATAGTCGTAGCAGGCACATGATTAACAAGTTTTGAAAACACACAACCACAGAGCACTAACAAAGATGAAAAAAAAAAACTAAAGCGACAGGTTAAATTCCAAAACAACCAAAACAATGCCTGGTCTTGCATGTGTTATCCTTGCAGCGGATTTCTTTCACCTACTGCGGCCTATGGTAAACCTATTGATCACTACAAAGTTTAGGTCTTACTGAGCAGTTTATTTATGGCTGTGGAGTAATTTTTTGGGTAGATAGGGTTAACATTTTAACACAACCGCCAAGCACCATAATTGCCATTGTGTAAAAACATTCTGGTCAAACATAATCAACCAGAGTGCACAACTTTCAGTCCACTTGCAGGGCATGTAAATTTAATATAGTTTGTACCCTTCTTTCTGAAGCAAATTGTGGGAATACACCTGCGGTAGACACAAAACACATTGCAACATGTTGTCTTCTTTAGGTAAAGAAACAGGATGTGTTAGAACAAAAACTGTACCTCAGTTTCAAATTCATTTAAAAAGTCAAAATCTCGCAAAACCCCTTGAGAGTTGATGTCTTCTGTTATAGGGTTTTCTATAGTTCCATCTGAATGATAATAGAAAATTATGATAACAATATAACAGTTCAATATATTGCAAGGTATATTTTATAAACTTTCATATTGCTCATCCCCCATTTGAAATAAATCAAAACTGTGAGGAAGACGTAGAAACAACAAACGGTTTTTAATTTACCAGTTGCGCAATAGGAAAGTTTGTAGAACAGATAAGTTCAGTTATGCTTTGCAACATTATTTTGGTCACAACTAAAGCATTCTTTCCAGTAAAGTGGATTTAAATTTGAACAAGCAAATAGCCACAAATGTGCTGTTAATAAACACTGAATACCAGTGCAACATGCAATTGCAAGTGTTTTTTACCTGGAAATCTTATGTCTCCAAAACCTTCGGTAGTTGTTTTTTTTTCAGTTGTTTCTTTGCGTGGCTAGAAGATGAAATTTTAAAGAAAAGTTAATATCCAGTTCGATGTCAAAAAAGTTTTTTAAACACACATGCACGCTTCATGTGAAAGTAATGTACTGTACCTGAACTGTAAAATCATCGGTGCACTAATCTTAAAAACACACACAACGGCACAGCACCGAAATATAGTAGCAGAGTAGCAGGGATAACATTGTAATGACCATTAATATTAAAAGTGTGATACAACTATTCAAAACTGTAACAGATTTTATTCAAAACAGTGACAAAAGTGCCCATGTGCACATATAGTCAGACATGAAGCAAAGCAATTTCTTATCATTACCCTGTCAAACACTTTCATTCTGTTTCATGGAAATGAAGTATCTGGCAAGGACAAGTTTAGCACATCAATGCTTTAGAGCAGGGCTTCCCAAACTGGGGGTCGCGACCCCGGAAGGGGTCGCTTAACAAACTTGAGGGGTCCCAGAGAGCTGTACCAATTTTGCAGAAAGTACTCTATACACTGGCCTTGACCTTTGTATAACGTCACAATGTCATTTTTGTACAAGTAACGTCGGTTTTACGTCGGATTTTAGCGCAACGCGCATGTAGTGACGCCATTAATCGAACAAATGTCGTTTGAAACAAATGCAACATAAAGATGACATATACGTAGTTATGTACTAGCGTTTAAGTATTGTGTGGCGCAATAACTTTCTCTGGTAGAAATAGATAATAAATTTACGATTTCTAAACAGTGTTTAATGTCCGTTTGCAAAGCACTGCAACGGCCTAAACTTGGTCCAAGGTGATAAGTGCCTATTTGCAAAACAATGTGACAGAAACTAAAGGCTAAAGCACGTAAAACGTATCGGTGTTTGGACGTGTAAAGTATAAGACTCCGAGTACCGGTAGGTTGTTTTTAGTTTTCGCTCGAATTAGTCGTTATTATAAATACAACAAATCGTATTTTTTCATTGTTTATCATATTATCCGTGAAGGGTCGCGGAAAATTTAAAGAGATTATAAAAGGGGTCGCGATCAAAAAAGTTTGGGAAGCCCTGCTTTAGAGGATTGGGAGCTTTAAGAGTAATTTCTAGTAAAATTAGGCCCAACCAGAAAGGTACCTGGTGGCAACATGAACTCATCCAACCAGTCTCCTGTCCCTATCTACACTGTAGTGACCTTGTATGTCTAAACCAGGCTCTTCAACCTTTTTTCCTGTTGTATACCTTTTACAATTTTCAAGCAACTTTGTATACCCTACACATAGCAAAAAAATTAAATTATGCACAAATAGTAAGACAGTCAACTAATAGTTACTTGGCTGTTCTCGTGAATTATTGTGATACTAGGTCAGGGGTAGATAACCTGCGGCTGTGAACATGTAAACTTAAATGAATGTACTGGCGGCCGTGACGAAAAAATAAAACTTATGTTTCTACATATTTGGATTGCAAAACTAGTTTGAGGGTTTGGAAAAATACTAACAGCTCAAAAGCCGCATGCTTAAGACTTTTTGTAAGCCTATTATGGTAAACAATGTGAAAACGGGCATCATTAGTGTCTCAATTTAGATGGCGACATCAAAAACATGAAAGTCTGATCCCTAGACTGTTCAGCTTAATCTAGATTTTACGGACAACCTAGAGCAGGCGCTATTAAAAAGGATTTACGATGCGGCCATCATAGCAAAAAGGTTGTGCACCCCTGTGATATGTGCTTATTGCTTCATAATTTCCCTTATTATTGACGTAACAATCCAAACTGACGCAATCATTTTGACAAGCAGGTCAGTCTCACATAGGTCACGATGCTATGTCTTCCTGCATTTTACAAACACACTAGTGACCTTTAGTAACACAGACCTCAGCTGTATTCCCTTCGTATACCCTTTCTTCAGTCGTATACCCTGATTTTGATGCGGTATACACTGGGGTATACAGTATACCCGGTTGAAGAGCACTGTATTAAACACACAGAACACCCATACACCCCCCCCCCGATGCGGTATACACTGGGGTATACAGTATACCCGGTTGAAGAGCACTGGTCTAAACCATGTACACTGTCTGTAGCTTACTTATCATATATTGTCTCAATGCTATTTCTAAAAATATACATTTGTTACCTAATTTCAATAGGTTTCCTACCCTTACATGGTATTTAACTACTAAAATAATACTTCAGGCATTCAGAAATTAAAAAGTTTGTAGCAAGGGACACTGACAACTTAGCAAAATAGACAAATTTGCAATATGTTTAACATTTTTGCCTCCGTTTCATAATAATTGAATGATAGGCTGTACCCCTCTTACTGTGTGGCAGTAATGCAAACAATAACCCCTTGGCCAGTTAAGTTTTCTGTATGACACAATAACTCTTTGACCAGTTATGTTTTCAATTTAGTGGATGCCCTGTGGACCACCCAAAAAGTGATTACTAGTTGAGAACCACTGTTTTAAGTTTTTTTTTTTCATCACAAGATCAAGTTATATCGTATTTACTAATTTATATTATATACACCATTCAACCTCACTAACATGATTGTTTTAATAGCAAAACTAGAAGGGTGGCTTAGCACATATTCCCTTGCATTTACACTATAACCTATTTGAAACATTAATATATTTCTTATTTTATATTGGGTCCCATATCATCTTATTTTATATTGGGTCCCCATACACTTATTTTATATTGGGTCCCATATCATCCACTGTCTTTTTCGCCTTAGTTGTTTCCGCAAGCAGAAACTCATGGGTCCCCCACACATGCAAAGTTGTAAATAATGCATTTCAAGAGATAACAATGAGAAAGTTTGGTATGGTAAGATCAAATACATTGATCTGTACTGTACATAAATAAATATGCTATAAGGAGTACAAAATATTTAAACTCATTCCATTAATACATGTTTGAAGGTTTTTCTATTTTATGGTCTGAAATAAAAGTGTTAAATAGTGAGAAAATAGGCTAAACACAATAATCAGCTCATATTAATCACGAATTAAACATGATGGTAGGGGGCTAGTGGAATAAATGATAGAGCTACAGGGTTGAACACAACAATCAACACCTATAAAAGGTACACTCTACAACGGGGGCGGGCAACATACGGCCTGCGGGCCGGATCCTGCCCGCAACGGGGTTTTAAGCGGCCCGCGGCCGGTTTCTGGTCTTACATGATAATGTGGCCCGCGGCCACTACTTGCTTACTATGTCAAATTATGGTTGTAACGGACAGTAACGCTCCCCAATAGCAAAAAACTTTCCCGCCGTTGCTACCATTGCACCATATGTCCATTGTTACGACACAACTGCCAACCTTGTGTGTGGCCCGCTTTCACGGTTTCCTTTGTTTCCACACATGTACCCTAATTAGTGTTTCATCAGTGTCTAAGTCTGTGGTGTATGCATTAAATTTGCTGTGGTGAATAATTTTATGTTGCAATTAACAAAACAACGGCGGGAAAGTTTTTTGCTATTGGGGTGCGATACTGTCCGTTACAACTATTATTTGACGTGGTATGCAAGTAGTGAGGGATTGCGGCGGGCTGTGGCCGCGGACCACATTACCATGTAAGACCCTGAAACTGTCTGCATGCCGCTCAAAATCCCGTCGCGGGCTGTATCTGGCCTGCGGGCCGTACGTTGCCCGCCCCTGAGTTAGATTGTTTTGACTGTTTGTAATTGTGACGTTCTTAATTGTATTTGGTCTAGGTGGTCAAAAATCCATTTTAAATCACTGGATAAATACGCGATTAAAGTATCGATTCAGGAATCCGGCCCGCCAAGTACTTCATTTTCCCATATGAGGCCCGCCGACTGGAGAAGTTGCCCGCACCTGCTCTACAAGCTGTCCAAAGTTCATTTTATCAGTCATTGTTTAAAAAATTGAAACATTTTGGGGGGCTAGTGGGGTAAATATTGGGGCAACAGGGTAAAACACAACATTCTACACCTATAAATGCCACACTCTACAAGCTATCAAAATTTCACTCAATTCTGACATTGTTTCAAAAATTGACCCATTTTGGGGGGCTAGTGGGGGTAAATGTGGGGGAGCAGGGTTAACATAACAAACAACAACTATTAGTAGCACACTCTATAAGCTGTCCAAATTTCATCCAATTCCAACACCATTTAAAAAACTGACCCATTTAAGGGGTTAGTGGGGTAACTGATCGGTTCAACACCCAAAAGTATGAAATAAGAAATCACAATAACCCAATCAACAATCATGTAAAATTTTAATCCAATTCAGACAATGTTTAAAATTCTGACCACCATAGGTGCTATAAGCAACATTCATCAACGCTTCTGACGTCGTAAGGCTGTTACCACACCTCTAACTAGCATGTGCAAAAACACCCACCAAGTAATGCACAAACACAAGTAGCATATGTTCTGTTGCCTTTACACCATTCCACCACAGAAATCTTGTGTTTGTGGTGCGCAGCAACATACAAAAACGTTTTACACTTTGGGGTCTAGCCGGGTAAATACTGGTCAAACAAAGCAGATGGCACATCTGCAGAACTATATCTACCATCTGTAAAAGTTTCATCCAAATTCACCAAAGATTTCATGTCAAAAGTGCATGGGCAAACTTAAAGGCGGAAAAAAAAATGAATGAAATCAAGATGTGTCCCTTCAGGGAAGGGGACCACCCATAAATAAACTAGAAGGGTGGCTTAGCACATTTTGTTGTTGCATTTACACTATAACCTATTTCAAAACATTAATATATTTCCTATGCTTATTTTGTATTGGGTCCCATATTAGCCATCGTCTTTTATAACCTTAGTCGTTTCTGCAGGCAAAAACTCATGGGTCCCCACACATGCAAAGTTGAAAATAATGCAATTCAAGAGATAACCATGAGAAAGTCGGGTGTTGTAAGGTAAAACACAGTGATCGGCACTGGGCTTAAATAATAATACTATGTAGAATACAAACTATAAAATTAGATTCACCCCAGATATTGTTTGAAGTATGTCCTATTTAACGTAGTAGGGTAGTAGGGTAACTAATTGGGTTTGACACACAAACTAAAAAATATATAAAAACCACAATGACTCAATCAATAGTACTGCAAAATTTCAGCCCAATCCGCCAATGTTTAAAATTT